>PITA01005784.1:0-106937 GCA_004023965.1 Spilogale gracilis | reverse complement strand
GTGACCAAGCTTACAGCTCCCCCTATAAAACAAGCAGCTCCCCCGCCCCACGGCGCGCCAGTCCCTTGTCGGAACTGTGTCGCCCCAGGTACCTGTGTTCCTGAATAAAGCCTCTTGCTGTTTGCATCCGAGTGGTCTCGTTGATCCTTGGGAGGGGTCTCTCCAGACTGAAGGACTACCCTCTGCGGGGGTCTTTCAGGTTTATTGATTCACAAATGGCCTAAGTATGAAGTAGGGATATTTTGCTTCATATAGAAAGGGGTCAGAGGGTAGGATTTAATCTTTTAATTTACAAGTTGAATTTAGCTCTTTTTGCCTCTTAGAGAGTATACATGGAATCATGTGGATCTAGAAATCAAACTAAAACTCCCAATCTAAAACTAGGGAGGAAGGACATTCTAAAGGCCTCAAGCCACACAATACAGAATCTGCTTCTCTAAAGTACATGTTCAGGAAACGACTATTCATCTGACACAGGCGAGCTTTAACCTCACACTTCTGAGGCCTTGGATGAATTGTTACATATAATGCAGAATATTGGTAACAACACTTTGCAGCGGGGAAAGAGCAAAGAGTTCCAGCTAGCAGAGAAGAAATGCTCCTGGGCACTCAATACATTCATTACTGTTGTCTTTAAACTCTTGGTAAAAAAATGGAGGTGGTCTTCAAAGGGTAACAACCAAGACAAGGCTGGTGTTTAAGGCCTGGGAGAAGCTGAGTTGCCATAGAAAGAGAAAGTGTAGACATTTAGGAGCCTTCAGGCCACTATACTAAGGAAAGCGTGCCCTGAGCTGGGCCATCAATCAGGCTTTAAGTTGACAGAACAACTACCTCTTTCCAACCACCCTTTGTGCCCTTCGCATCCATCATCTAGCCTCTTGGATGAGCCACACCACTGATCACCCAGGACTGTGGGCTAGGAGGAAGGTCCAGCTGATGGACTGAGCAAGTAAACCACTTCTTCCCTTGAAGTTCAGTTGCCTTATCCAGGAAATGGGTTAGTTCTAAGCCTCCAGTGAGACGATCACCTTTCAGACATTTACATAAAGCATGGCACTACTCCAGGAGCTAGGCCCTCTGGGTAACTGGTTCAGCTTGTGGATTAGCTAAGCACGGTACAAAGATTAGTCCCTAACCCCTGAAAATCAAGAAACTGTCAGTCCTAGACAGGAAGGGGTTCCTTTAATAGCATCTATTATCAGAAAAAAAGGTTGGCCAGGAAAGGATTCCGGAGACCTGATGAAGCCCTAGCAAGAGAGCATCCATCCCTCTCTTCCTCCTCTCCCACAACGGAAGCACAACTGGGCCTGGGGCAGTGCTGATCGACCTCTCTACCAGTGCTGCATAGACACCTGCACAACTCTAACGCCCCTCACATGACCCACAGAGGGAAGACCACAGATGTGTTGTAGAGGTCAACAAGGAGGCCAAAATGCAAAATTGATGAGTATTTCATCACCCTCAATAACCAATAAGTCCTTCTCCTTGACCCCTTTTCAAAAATGCACCCAAATGGGTGCCACAGAAGAACAAAAATGAAGAATTGAAAGCGCCCATGGAGATATGGACCTTGGCAAGAACCCATGATCTTTGACACAGAGGTATTTTAACAGAAAATCATAGAGAAGTGGTTCCAGGCCTGGCTGTCCATCAGTAACGCCTGGGCACCTTTACGAAGGCCGATGCCTGGGCCCCAACCTACATATTCTAGTTTAACTAGGCTGGATTGTGGCCTGGGCCCCAACCTACATATTCTAGTTTAACTAGGCTGGATTGTGGCCTGGGCCCCAACCTACATATTCTAGTTTAACTAGGCTGGATTGTGGCCTGGGCATTTGCAGCAATAAATGCTTCTGAACACTCCAAAGCTCTCATTTAAAGGGTCTTCACATTGCAAAGCAAATGAGTCTTAGGAAACAGTTTTGAAACTTACAGTAATTTTAAGACACAGGATTTCCAACAGAAATAGCAATCAACAATGACAAAACAACAACATAATAATAGAAACCAAGTGAAGGACATGTGTTTCAGTTTGTCATTTTAAAAAGGAAAACTCCACAAGCACGTTTATGAAAACCACATGCTAGGAATCGAACATGGTGGTGATTTCATGACTTTATCCATTTGCAAAACCCACACATGCACATACAGCACAGTTATTGAGTGGAAATTCAAAATAAATTTAAAACATACAAAGAAAAAAAATCTAGTGATGCGTTCATTTATTGCATAATGCTTTACCTTTGCTAAACACTAGAATCACCAGGGAGCTTTTAAAACTCTTACTGCCCAGGCTGCATCCCAGATCAATGACATCAGAATCTCTGGTGGGACCAGCGCACCCTTTTTAAAGCCCCATAGGTGATTCCAATGGGCAGCCCTGTCTCCTAATTCCCAAACAGTAGGAACAGGCCAAAGTCATGCTAACACATATCCATGGAAGTGTGGCTTCCAAGAGTGACCCCACTGTCGACTACCTTCCAGTCATCCAGGGAAATTAATGAACTTAAAAAAATTTTTTTCCATCAATTTTCACTGGGTTTCAAGATTACTGGCATGACCCCCAAGCCAAACAAAGAGGTGTCTTCATACTCACTAGTGGCAAAAAACATTTCCTCCAAATCTGTTGACAGGGCAGTAGTTCTCAAACATGGAAGTCCCCTGGAAAGGTGGTTTCAAGACACAGGTTGCTGACCCCACTCTGGGGTTTTGTGATTCAGGAGGTCTGGGGTGGGGCCACAGAATCTGCATTTTTTTTTTTAAGATTTTATTTATTTATTTGACAGACAGAAATACAGCTAGAGAGGGAACACAAGCAGGGGGAGTGAGAGAGGGAGAAGCAGATTTCCCGCTGAGCAGGGAGCCCGATGTGGAGCTTGATCCCGGGTCTCCGGAATCATGACCTGAGCTGAAGGCCGTCGCTTAACCAACTGAGCCACCCAGGTGCCCCAGAATCTGCATTTCTAACAAGTCCCAGATGCTAGTGCCGGGAGGACCATTCTAGGGAAATCTCAACTAAATAAATGGTCAGAGTCATCAAAGCCTGGGCTGAAGTTAAACCAGACAGTTCTCCAGCCAAGACAAACAGAGCCTGAAAATTACTGGTCAGTTTCAGTGACCAAGCTGTATTTAGAAACTGACCTGCAGGAAGGCAATCTACATGTACCACAGACAGATTACCTCCTCTAGAGACAACTCGCTACTCAAAGTGTAATGCACAAACCTTCTACTCAAACATGAGCATCAACTAGAACTGGTCACAAAGGCAGCATGTCAGGCCTTATCCCCAAACCTTAATGAGTCAGGAGGTGACTGAACAGGATCCCTAGGGGATTAAATACACATTCAATCGGCCTTGACCAATTCCCTCACTCACACTGCAGACAGTTGCTCAGCACCCACTCTGTGCAATACCTAGCAGCAGGTAGCTAGCAACTGCACAATACCTGGGCTGACAAGCCTCTGCCTTCCTGAAGCATCTATGGAGCAAAGGATCAAACTAAAGCCCAGAGCTGTGGGACCTGCCAAAGCCACAGAGCCAGCACAGCAGAGACGCATTGAGAACCCATGTCTCCTAAACCCTGTATAGTCGTAGAAACAATACAGGTGACTGCCTCTATCAAAATCACAAACATAACTCCAAGAAAAGAGGATACCAAAAGATAAATGACAAGTCAGTTTCTACATATCAAATTAGGAGATCTATTTCTCCCAATTCTCACTGATGTCTACTCTGACCAAAGCAGCAATGCTAGATTATCTGGGCCAACACACTGTGTTTAGGTAGCTAAGTTCTTCTCAGACCTGAGAACAGGATGAATGAACAGGTATTAGGTGGAAAAACATCTTGACCACAGGCATCACCTAATACTCAAGAGCTTTGTTTTGGTACTTGAATCTATTCAAATAGTAAATCTCTCAATTTGATCAAAATTTATTGCTCTGATATTCTGGTAATGATCCAATTATTGGTGTTTCTTACTTCTTCCTAATCATCCTCCTCAAATGTAATGCTCTGATGCATTTCAGTAATAATCTCATTATTAGTGTTTCTTCTTCCTAAATTATTGTCCAGTCGGAGGCACACTCCCATTTGTCTACCTGTGTGTTTTACATAGATTATCTCACTCAATTTCATTGTCCCTATCATACAAAGAAAACAAGAAAAAAAAAGCATATAGGTAACACAGTTGAGTAGGACCTGTCTGACTCCTAATTTTTTCTACTCAAAGTGAGGTCCTCAGACCTCCACCTGGGAGCAGGTTAGAAATGCAGACCCCTTGAGCCCCAGCCTGGACCTGCTAAATAAGAATCAGCCTTTTAATCCTGGTGACTGACGTCCACGCTGACATCTGGGAAGTCCCATGTGCACTATCCCAGAGCCAAGTGACCCAGCTCCCATTAATCAAAACCAACACCAACCATCTTTGGTTCATACCATGAGCAGACAGCAGTCAATCACCCAAGCCTCAAAACCACCAGAATGGGGTGCTTGTCATATCACTAACTCATAGTAATTCACAGGGCTTGCTGCATGGGGTCCTTCTCAACAGCTGCCAACGGACTGCGGGACATAAAGACCAACTTCCCTCCCTGGGCAGAGTGCCAGGATAGTCTACAGTTCTGGTGCTGGTATCAGCTAACACCTATAAAGACATAACTAACGTCATGATTCAAATCCTCCAAGCATTGCCCACAGGAGGCAAACTTGTTTGTAAAATAATTAATGAGGTGAGAAAGAAGCATATTCTCAGAACAAAAATCAGCTCATTATCTTAGTCTCTCGCTAAGCATTCACACACACACACACACACACATACACACACACCTATGTGTATATATAATGATCCTTAGAGTCTAGAAATTTGAATTAGGGCTCCTTAACTCCATGAAGGCTGGATCCAAACAGACCCCTGCCAGGAAGAAGGAGAGGGGTCACAGATGAGCCAAAGGAATACAGCCACGCCACCAGACTCCCCTGACTTGCCTACCTCAAAGCCTGAGGGAATCTGGAGTTTCTCAAAGCGTGGATCACAGACCATCTGCTTCAGAATCTCATCAATATTAAAAATGCATGTTCCTGGGACCAAGAAGTCACCTGTTTAACAAACCCTTCCCTGTGGATCCCTGCACATATAAATATTGGAGGACATGCCCACTTGGACCAGGTATAATTCAAGAACTGTCAGACTCATTAGTTAATCTTACCTTCACAACTGCGAAGCACCAAAATTTCCAATTCTCTGAGGAAGAACCCAACAGGGAAGTTGAATGTTTTGCCCAAGGTCATATAGCAGATAAGCAACCATGACTTACCCATTCAGGCCTTTTCAACTTGATCAGGGCATCAAATGCTCACAAACCCAAGAACAAGGAAGCATGATCCTATTGCCAAATCAGTGTTTGCCATAAAAAAAAAAGAGCAGTATTTTTCCAAAAAGTAAAGAAAAGGTTTGGTCTGTTTTGTAGCAGTGTTTCAGGGGCTGTTCTGGGCCCTAATTCCCAAGATGGGACTACAACTGCAGTAGGGATCATCACATCCTATTTTAAGCGGCTGTGTAGGACCCCCACTACCATCCCAGTGGCCTGATCAAAGTTTGCTTAGCTTCACATTCAAACTATTCCCAGTGAATACTATTCTAAGTCACTTAGATTCTTCCTTCCATTACCTAAACCTGAGTAACTCATCACCTAAGGGAGACCCACAATTACTCTCAGACAACGACTCCCAGACGGACTGGTTTTGAGAGTCACTCGAAGCTCCACCTTAAAATACAGACTCTTAAACTCCTTTGAGCTTGAGATAATGATTCAGAGATGAAAAACAAATCCTTAATATCACTGGGTGGTGGGAGTCGGGGGAGGGGGGCTCTCATGTTTTTAAGTTGAGTGGGGAAGGCCCAGTATAACACAAAAACTAGAAGCCATAGAAGATGGATAAATTCGGGCGCCTGGGCCGCTCAGTGGGTTAAAGCTTCTGCTTTCGGCTCAGGTCATGATCTCAGGGTTCTGGAATCGAGGCCTACATCGGGCTCTCTGCTCAGCAGGAAGCATGCTTCCTCCTCTCTCTGCCTGACTCTCTGCCTACTTGTGATCTCTCTCTGTGTCAAATAAATAAATAAAATCTTTTTTTTAAAAAAAAGATGGATAAATTCAATGGAATCTTTTCCTTAAAAATATACGTGGTTGGGCCACCTGGGTGGCTGATTAAGGCTCTGCCTTTGGCTCAGATCATGATCCAAGGTCTTGGGACTGAGACCTGCATTGGGCTCCCTGTGCAGGGGACAGTCTGCTTCTCCCTTTCCCCCTCCTCCCATGGCTCATGCTCTTTCCCTGTGTCAAATAAATAAAATCTGTAAAAAAATAAAAGTCAAAGAAATATGCATGGTAATACACAAGATACATTAATTCAAAGGCCAATGATAAACTAGAAAAAATTACTTGCAGCTCTAAAAAAGGGCTTTATTATTAAGAGCTCTGAAGAATAGACAAGAAATAGAACAACCTGGGCGCCTGGGTGGCTCAGTTGGTTAAGCGACTGCCTTCGGCTCAGGTCATGATCCTGGAGACCCGGGATCAAGCCCCACATCGGGCTCCCTGCATGGCGGGAAGCCTGCTTCTCCCTCTCTCACTCCCCCTGCTTGTGTTCCCTCTCTGGCTGTGTTTCTCTCTGTCAAATAAACAAAATCTTAAAAAAAAAAAGACAGTTAACCCCATAATAGGAGAAATGCAAATTAAAACTACAGGACAGGACAGTTTTTCATCTGTTGGAAAGACAAAGATCATAAAGTCTAAAAGTATGGATACAGGATTGGGGAAATAAGCCTTCTTTTACATCTTTCCTCCAAAGGGAGAAATTTGGCAGTGTCTATTGAACTGTAAAATTTACAATTCTACTTTTAGGATTTTATTTTACAGACAAATTCACCCATATGCCAAATCCTATTTATTCATGCATATTAAGAATCACAAAATATTAGAGACCAAAAAATGTCTCTTAATGGGGAACTAGGCAAGTTACGATGCATCCAATGACAAAAGACTAACCCATAAAACAACAGCAGCAGCAGCAGAAACAAACCAGGCAATTCTGTAAGTACTTATATGCAAAGAGCCACAAAAGGTAGAGCAAAACACTCAAAGGTAAACAAACTATGCTATCACTTATGTCTTAAAATACATGTAGTTGTTTATACCTCCCTTTGAGAAAAAGAGGCTGGCAGTGGTTAAGAACCACCAGCTAAAAGCTGGCCCAGACACTGAGAGGTAAAGTCTGCATTCAGCTGTCCATCAAATCCAGGTTAAAATAAAACCTGTTAGAATCTTCCTGTCTCAACAGTAAGATTTGAGACAGGAAGATTTGGGAGTAAAATGGAAGAAGTTTTCGGCAAAGTTCCCAAGCCACGTGTTCATCTGTGGGACTGACTCACCAGTATTTCCCCGAGGATGTGAGGTCATTTTTGTCAGTGACAGATATGTTGTTTTTACTAATGGAAGAGTCCGGTGACCCTCCTGCTGTGCCCGAACACCTGCACTCAGTAACAGGTGGTAAACCAGGTGAGCTTTTCATTCAGTAAGGTTTGCTTTCGCATCCACAGTACAGGCCAATGGTTTCTTGAGGCAGGAGCGCTGGGCATTTTATCCCCAACTCCAGGAGTACAAGGACAAAGTTCCCAGTCCAAGCAGCCAGGACCCTATAACGGCACCACAGGAATCCTTGCCATGTAATCACCACCTAAAATGATCTCTGGAGAATTCAGAGATAGCTTCCTTAGTTCCACCAGGTGCACAGGTCCAAAAAGCCAATACACGCTCCCAGCACCCATGTCTGTTGAATTTGCCCTTGAAGCATTCGCAATCATCAAAGGGAAGCTCATGGCTCAGTGTCTCTTTACTACCCAGTGCGCATGCGTGTGTGTACCAGTCTGTACAGATGCACGTATAGACTGTAATGGACTCTCCACAGGCCATCTGTTGCCATATACACCCACATACCATAACACGCACGCATATACTTGTGAACTCTCTGGAGTAACATCTGCACACAGGCAGGAGAAGCTCCCAGAGAACAAGAGCCCAGCTAAGAAAATATTAAATGATCTACATGACCAACCCCATCGCTGCCATTCTTGTCCATCCTTCACGCCCACATCCAGCATTAACAGAGGACCACAGCCTTCCGTCTGCTCCCCTTTCAGCTGGTCTTCTAGCAGTCCCCACCAGCAGCACCGGCACAGATCCAACATCACCCCATGCAGAGCCCTGACAGCAGGGAGGTTCAGAAAGCCTCAGCGGGAGGACGCTGACCAAGGAAGCCTGAAATAGAAGCAGAGGTGTGGACAGCTGATGGAGGAGGATGGCATCCAGCCCCTCTCAGCTCTGCTGAGAACCAGCAGCACCTGTGGTTGCACCTCCCTTCAAGCACGCCAGGGATCCTTCTGGACAAAACAGCCCCAAGTCTAAGCCCATGTCCCACAGTTCCACACGGCACGAGTGACACTGTTACTCAAGGTATAATACAAGAAAACAAAGTACGGGAAGTTAAAACTGGCAAGACAAAGCAGACTGCAGCCAATTTTCACCAATTTCTGATACCTGAGAAAAGAGCCAACTGAATTCCAAAGGAAAGAAATGGTACTGACCTCCAGCACAGTTCTGCCAAAGGCGTGAGAGCATCTCTCACTCTGCCTCAACATCACTGAGCTCCAATGAGGAAGCCAAAACCTATTCCTACATGCATCCCTGTGAGAATGGGAACTGCTGCATTAATAAAAAATTTGGAGTGTAAAATCCTCCATTTACAAAGATCCTATTCAGTTTTTTAAAGGCAGCGATTTTAATTTATGTACCAGCAAGACACTTTAATTCCCCCACCTTGAAAAGGCTATGTTATCAGGGCACAGGAATGCTGAAATAGCCCAGAATTCCCGTAAACAAGGAGTCCCAGATGATTTTAAGGACTTTTCCTCCTGAGGGACTGTCAAGGTAGAGATACATATTTACAAAATGCCTAACTGGGAAGCAGAGAGTCGTCTCTGTGTCAAAGAACCCTACACACTGCGTCCCTCAAAAGGAAAGTGAAACAGCTCCTAATCCTCAGTAACCATGGGTGGCAAGGGTGGGGGCATGGGGGGGGGATCACTTCCCTGCTCTGCCTCGACATCACCCCCCAAGACCGAACTCTTCCCAGCTGAGGTCTGTATGCCCCATATAGCAAAAGAACTGAAGGTTATCTCACAATCCTAGAGCACTGGGCAACTCACTTGCTTTTTGTCTTTCATTTCTAACTTAACTAGTTTTAATTTTTTAAAGTAGTCCACATGGTACAAACTCTTTAAATTTTAAGGTACATGTTGTCACTTCATATACTTCCATAAGAAGAAGTATGCTCCAGGTATAGGAGCTATGTTCTACACAAGCCCACTAGATTTCCGTGTCTTTACTGTTTTGTCTGTCCGATATTTCAATTACTAAGAAAGATATGTTAAATTCTCCCACTATGCCATGGTGTTGTCAACTTCTCCCTCTCACATTCAGTAACTTTCTCTAAATTTGAGAAACTATTAAGTATTAAGAGCAAACAAGTTTTCAATTATTACATGTCCCACTTTAACAATGTTGCAGATTTACATTTTACCGAGAGCTGTGGAATCTTTGTAGACATGGGTGTGAGGTGCCAACTCCACAATCTGCTCTAAGCCCCAGTTTGCTTACCCTAAAAACAAGGTGTACCTTGAACCTTAGAGTTCTTGAGAGGATGAACTAAGACAGTTCATGGAGTATATTTAGCATAGTGCCCCTCTCTCTAAATATTAGCTAATAAAGTGATCTATGACTTAAGACCATACAGCTATTTATTTAGCAGTATAGAAGTAGAACTCTCTAATCTCTCCATCAGGTGGCAGGATGAGGCATGGGAGGAGGCAGGGGTATCCAAAGCATTTATTTCAGGGCTCCCCAGATGGAGAAGTACAGGCTAACACTACCCTGTCTGTACCTTACTGACAATGTTAAGTCACATGTCAGAGGAACATGCAGTCTCCCACAACTGCATTGCAGTGGCCCCCTCAAGCATGTTCTCTCTGGGATACATTTCTCCTTGTTGCTGGTTTGAGGACTCTGTTGAAACAGCTGCACAATGATACACTTTATAAATTTCTGATTCTCAGAAACACCTGGCATACTTAAAGAAGATAAGAGTATTTAAATTGTAGGTAACTTTTGAAGCCTAATCCCAACCCTGGGATCCATGGAATTGTGTGTCTGTGTGTTTCAGAGGCGGGGTAGGGAATATGTATGTGTGAAAGCAATTTCAGGGCAGACCACTCATTTTGTTAACAGTTTCCAAATCCTTTATAACATTCTCCCACATCCCAGCAGGGTGAGGGAATCTTTGTCAAAGTCAAAATTAATTGCACATTGAGGGAGAAGATACAATTTTCTTCTCTGGCTTTTGAACTCTGAAATTGACACTGGGGAGTCATTCTGTCCTGAAAATGTCAGCTGCAGGAAAACACAACAAAAAAGGCAGAATAAACTAGCAAGGAAAACTGCCAAACAGAAAACATTCTTACAAAGCCTCAAGGGTTAGCAAGTCACTGATTTGCTTTAAAATAAAAAAGTAATTTTGAAAAGGAAAAAAAAAATTCCCCACCCCTGCTAAGATAAAACAAAACAAAACAAAACAAAAATAAAACTGCAAAAAGGCTTTCACCTCCAAGTGCATCCAAAACAGGGAACTACAGGAAGGCCAGGAGGTGTGCGGGAGGGTGCGGGGTCTGGCTGCCAGGCCCCAGTAGAGACTTGCCTACACAATTGACTGGGCAGTGCCAAGGCAAGCTGACCCAGTTCTCATTCATGAGAACTTGGTAAGAGACCACCAACAACCTAAAACCTTATTTGAAAATCAGTCCCTTGATGCAATATAGTAACCACCTGTATAGTCTGTCTCCCCGCAAAAATTTCCCCCCCCCGGATTTACTGATATAGGTTATTTCTTGCTATCTTTCTTCCCTTAAAAGGGAGACATCAGCCACTCAGACACCCTGCTTTTCTTTAATCCTTTAATCCCGATTTGTCTTAGAGCCCAGTGTGAACCACATGAGGGACGTGTCCGTAGGGGTCATATTAACCTCACTCCAGGGCCCCCAATCCTTACTCCCCTCAAAACCATTGCACAGACATCCAGAAGTCAGCCAAAGGGAAGACACAGAGGTGGGCTGTCATCTACAGGGCACAGAAAAGCCACTAATGGTCACCTCTCCCTTTGAGCATCAACTGTATTGTTTCTCCACCTTTGGCCCAGAATTCAATGAACTAGGCACACTTCACAGTCAACCTGTGTGAGGGGCAAAGGAACAACAGCAAAAAGAAGGGGAGGGCTTCAAGTGCAATACTCTCTCCTTCCTCCCAACCAAACCGCCAGGGCAAGCAATCTCATTTAACCTTTTACTCTGCTGAGGACAACGTATGTAAAGAATTAAACATATACACTCCTTTCAAAAATTAAACAACTCCTGGGCGCCTGGGTGGCTCAGTGGGTTAAAGCCTCTGCCTTTGGCTCTGCTCATCATCTCAGGATCCTGGGATCGAGGCCCGCATTGGGCTCTCTGCTCAGTGGGAAGCCTGCTTCCTCCTCTCTCTCTGCTGCCTCTCTGCCTACTTGTGATCTCTCTCTGTGTCAAATAAATAAACAAAATTTAAAAAAATTTTTTTAAAAATTAAACAACTCCAAACAAAGGTAAAATGTCCTACTCTAGCAAAATTGAAATCACCTAGAAGCATCAAGCTGAACAACAAAAAATCAAAAATCAAAATCAGTAAAGCTCAATTTTAAAGTTACCTTTTTCCTGTCTTCCGCACACCTCTCCTCCCTTAAGACTTTTTTTTTTTAAGGAAGCCAATACCACCCTGTAAACATGACGAACAAGGTTGGTAGCACACACGCGATTCCTGTCAAAACCAGGCAGACCCTCTATTTCCCTATCAGCCACCCTCCCACACATACACCCCACCCCGGCAAGCCCCTTCCTCTGGACTGGCTTGCAGTTTTGAAGGCCTTAGCCTGCTGCAGCCTCCTTCGCCTGGCAAAGCAATCAAGTGGCAAAGCAACCAAGTTATTATTGTCCCTCGTTATCCCAAACTCTATCTTCATTTAACATATTTCACTTCCGGAGCACAGAGGTCAGTGTTTGACAACAAATTCACCTAGTAACAGTGAAAAGAAAGCCATCCAAGAAAATTGCTTTATGAATCATCCTACCTTCTCCAGTTTTGTTTCTTTCTTTTTTTTTTTTTTTCCATCTTCCTGATCTTCCAGCTAATGAAGGTCTAACACACTCGTGGAACAAATTCAAACCAAATTCCATCCCAGTTCCCCACCTCTATCCAAGTAACTCCAGTGAACAATCTGACCATGACTTCAACCATTTTCCACATACATGGCAACCACCACTAACTGAACACTTGTGGTATGTTGGGTCCAATCCTAACTCTTCACCTGCACCGATCCAGCAGGTTCCTGACACCTTCTCCACAAGGTGTAACCCGTCTTACGAACAAAGTCGGGCTCAGAATGTCAGGCTGTTCATCCAAACACATGACCCGCACCCTCCTAGTAAGTCCAACTTCTATAATTGACGTGCTTTGAAATAAACTACTAAGTGAACGATCCTGAACGTCTTAAACGCACAATTTGATGCTCCTTCTCCCACCAAACACCTTTCTAGCCCCTTCTTTGGTCCCTGCACTGTGGCTCCGGTTCACATTTCAAAGAAAGATTGGATTTATTTTTCCACTGCCAACAGAGGGGTAGAAATAAGCTATATGTAATTCTATGTTCCTGTTCATTCAAGATGGATGAGGGTCTTTTTTTTTTTTTTTAAGCCACCTCAGGCCATTTGTATGAGTGTGATAGGTACACATACAGTTGCACTTACATAACCTACTCAGCTCTTCCACCTTCAGAGGGAAATTTCAGATCCTTCCAAAAAGCCAGGAGTTAGATATGTCCCATTCCTCTTCGGAAGGGACAATGAATGAACATAACTTTGGGAGACATAAACTTACAATGATAAAGATTTCAGATCCCCCTAAAAAGATGACATATATTCCTCAGTTCTTGACTCACACTTTTTTTTTCTCCTTTTTTAGATAGTAACTGAAAGACCTTAAGATCTTTAGGAATATTTTCTTGGAAATACTATTTTAACTTCATACATGCATAATACACTCCCTTCCAGAAAATATACATTATTAAAAATTATATAGCCCATTTTATAGTTCTCGATCATCAAACAAATTAGCTGCAACAGATTAGTCTATGCCCCTGACCCACTCCCCCCCCCCAACCTTACCACTTTTGCTTCCTGGCCTGAGCCTAGCAGCTGGCCTACCCTCCATCAGTCAGCCTATGAAGACACAAGAATACTCGAGTCCTCAATTTCCAATTCTCCATCTTTCAGAGAGGCAGAACTTCCAAGGTTAAGCTTATTTAATATGCTATCATCATCTCTTGCTAATGATTTAAATTGAAAAGGCACAGGAAGCAAATTCCTTCAGTGTCTCACTTAATGAGCCTCTAGGGAAGCAGTTTTAAAATAAGGGTGTGAGCAGTAACAGAAAAACCAACCGGGCCCAAGCCAAGACCTCCTTCACTTGGTTCCTGTTAATATTTAGGAATTATTTACAAATGAAAGTGAGAAATACTTTCCCCCCACCCAAAGGTGCTAGGCCAGCCAACTCAAGTGTTGCAGTGATGTCTTCTGTTTATAGAAAAAGCAAAGTCAGGAGAAAGGGGTTTAACAGGGTTATACAGACCCAGCTGTGGCTAATACTCAGGCTCTGGAGCCTGTAGGCTGAGCTGCCACTTACAGCTCTCTGACCTTGGCCAAGTTCCTCACCATTTAATGCCTCAGTTTATCTGTAAGATGGGAATAGGAGGAGAAACTGCCTCTGAAAATCTTTATGAGGCTTAAGTAATACTTCTAACCCCACTTAGAACCTTGCTTGGCACAAGTGCTCAATAAATCTCAATTAGCATGTATTCTTTCATCATTTATATTTCTATTCCACACTAAGAAGGCAACAGTCATAGTGAATTTCTACTGGGCACCATATTTTTGCACACATTATTCCAATGGGTCTTCAAAACACTCTCATGAGGCAGATAGGAATATAAGAATGTTGTTTAAGAACCTGAGGCTCAGACAAGTTTCAGCTCTTACCCAGTATCATATGTTAGCTAGTGACCGGAAATCTGAACCCAATTCTATTCCTCTTCAAAAAGCCATGCTTCTCCTATACGTCCTCCAACCCTATACGCCTTAAACACAAGCAACTCAAGAGGAGGACATTTAATGAGTATTCACTATGTACTAGGCCAATGTAAGTGTCCTGTGTACCACGCACTCACACAGCCACCTCATGGACAGGGAAAACCATCACTTCCGTTTTCCAGGTGAGGCTGGAAGCAGAGGCTTCAGTAGCTCAAGGTCAAGTACTATGTGTGGGTAAAATAAAGTACGTACATACAAAACCTAGGAAAAGACTATAGTCTCTCACAATGGTCCCAGCAACAAGAAGAAAAAAGGATAGATTTGCTCCACGTGTCCAATCAACCTTTTTATCAGCAAATAGTAAGTCCCAAAGAAGAGTTAACATGTTTTTCACAGTAGGAAATTTGCTACGACAGGAAGCTCCTACTTTTCTCATAATGCTAACAGTATGTTTGACTTTTTAACCAAATTAGAATATAAGTAGAGTCTCCCAACAACCTCCAAAGTTATTTTTGCTAAAAAGTAAATACGCACACAATTAAAATGCTGGAGTGGGAAATAATTGGTCAGATGAATTATACAACACCAATCACCACCTCATTTTTCTCCAGGGCCCTCCAGGAGGGGGGAGGGGTAAAACAACCACAACCCCTAACAAATTGACAAAAGAAAACAAGAACATTTTTTGCTTGTGGTATCATTGTTTCTATATGGATTCAACAGTCATTTTTCCAATAAAAACAAGACACCTCCCATTTTATTCCAAATAGAATACTTCAAACTTTACAGTGATTTCCCACTGAGAGCAGTTTAGGGTGTTCAAAAAACAAAACAAAACAAAACAAAACAAAACAAAAACGGACAAATGGAGAAAGTCTGAGCCTTCAAAGCAGTAAAGCTAACCAGGCAAATGAGAAGAGGTAACATGCAGATACAGCAATAGGGGTGGGAAACAGTGAATGGTGGACACTGCAAGTACAAAACAGGAGGAGGAGGGAGTTCATTCACTTCAAATTAGTAACATAAGCTCTAGATGCCCTTGGCTGGAGAAATGTTCACTTTCACCACCCACCCTGCACCACAATCTGACTAGCTCACTCACTGGCCTTCACCAGTCTCTAGTGAAACAGTACCGGTGAGGAACTGCCCACGTGGTAAATGGGAGGGGTGCTTCCACACCATCTTCTAAGCTCCAGCATCCCAGAGCAATACCACATGACATGAAACCCACGGTTCCCCTCCTCTGTATTCCACACCTTTGCACTAAAACTCAGAATTAAGTTTCTGAAAATACAATTCTTCCTCTTGTCATATAATTGCTTACCTCACGTCCTATCTACTATCCCACATGAAAAGCTCAAAAGCTTTCTGTTATCAAAAGGAGGCCAGGCCCAGCTAGTCAGAATGACTGCACCTGCCACAGCTTCTGTCCAACCTGCCAGGGAGACAGGGACTGATGGCATAGAAGACAGAAGGACACCCGCCCTGCAGTCAGGGGCAGAAATAAGAGGCAGGAGGAGGAAGCCAGACTGCAACAGCTGTCTATAAGCAAGCATGCACCCAAAATCACAGGTCATCAACAGCTCTGTGCAGTGAACTTCTTCCCTCATTTGACAAGCCAATTTTATCTTGTTGGCAGTCGAAGTCCATCTCAAGTGAAGTTCAGAATTCTTGAATGAGAGCAGCACAGCTCTTCACTAGATGCTCAAGTAGGACTAAAATAAATGCTCAACCCACAGGAAAACACTGAGGACATAAACCCAAAAGGGCAGGTTGCTGTGTGTCATTTTCCCGAAGGAGAGAATGGAAAAATCACACATTATTCTGAACCCAATTTAAAAGCTCTCATTTCATTACAGATGGCAAAGAGACACATGAAAAGATGCTCGACATCATTCACTGTCATGGAAATACAAATCAAAACCACAATGAGATACCACCTCACACCTGACAGAATGGCTAAAATCAAAAACACAAGAAACAACAGGTGTTGGCCAGGATGTGGAGAAAAAGAAACCCCTGTGCACTGTTGGTGGAAATGCAAACTGGTATAGCCACTGTGGAAAACAGCACAGAGTTTCCTCACAAAATTAAAAATGGAACTACCCTAATGATCCAATAATTGCACTACTGGGTGTTTACCCAAAGAATATAAGAACACGGATCCAAAGGGGTACACGCATCCCTATGTTTATTGCAGCATTATTTACAATAGCCAAGACATGGAAACAGCCCAAGTGTCCATCGATTGATGAATGGATAAAGAAGATGTGGGACACACATACACATACACAGGACTATTACTCAGCCATAGAAAAGCAATCTTGCCATTTGCAAAGACATGGATGGAGCCAGAGAGTATTATGCTAAGTGAAATAAGTCAGAGAAAGACAAACACTGCATCATTTCATTCATATTTGGAATTTAAGAAACTAATGAGCAAAGGAAAACAAAGGAGACAGAGAAATCTAGAAATAGACTAGCTCCAGAGAACTGATGGGTACCAGAGGGGAGGCGGGTGGAGGATGAGTGAAAGAGGTGAAGGGAATTAAGAGCACACTTATCATGGGAAACACTGAGTAGTGTACAGAAGTGTTGAGTCACTGAATTGGACACCTGAAACTATCACACCGTATGTTAACTATACAGTTAAAGTAAAAAAAAAAAAAAAAAAAAGATTTTTCAGCAAAACATTATACAATGAAAGCTCTCACTTGGCAAAACCAATAATCAATTATGAGCACAACAAGCCCTCTGGTTTTTGTTAAGCCCTGTTTCAATACTACCTTACCTTCAATCAATAAGTAATAGAAGACAAGGTACAACTGGAACAAAATAGAACATGGTTCTACTTGGAGAAGTCACTTCACCTGTCTAAACCGGTGTCTCCAACTGCAAAGAGAGCTGGTTGGACTAGATGACCCACAAGGCACAGTCGAATTCTCATGTCTTCAGTTTGCAGATTGTCCTATACAATTGTTGGCAACTTCTGCGCCACAGCCCTGTCATGACAGAGCTCCCTTCCCCCACTCAGGGCCTCGTTGGAAAAGGAGGAGACCAGCATGAGTTTCAGTCAGGCACTGTGTTGGAGGGACAGAGTGCTAGTGTAGCTGATATGAGGCAAAACCAGCACACATGAAGGAAAGGCAAAGAGTGTCTGTGGGAAGATGCCGCTAAGTTCTGCGGGATTTGCTTCTATTTTACCATCTCTCCACTGCCAAAAGAATTCACAAGAGTCTGACAGAAGAGCACTAACATGTACATAGGGCAGTTAAAATTAAGGTAAAATTAAAAAGCAGAAACCCTATGGCTGTTTTCTCTGTAATATGGATCATTTTGTCATTGGTAGCATGTCTACACAGATAAGCCTAAGGGTAACATCTACACAATGAACAACCTTACGAACCTCTAGCATCCTTTTCTTCAGTGAGATTACTTATCAGAAAGTTAGTGGACAAATAGAGGACAAATATTCCTCTCTCAAAGAAAGGGGAACACCAGCAAACAAGACCACAGATTTACTGGCTCTTTAGCATAGCCAAAATCTGGAACCTATGACCGTTTCTGCTGGCAGTAAAATGGATCAATCACAGTCTATTCACACAATAGGTTACTCTACCACAGCAAAGATGAACAGACTTTTGATACTAACAAAGACATGGGCAAATCTCATAGGCACTGCTGAACTTAAGTTCATAATAGCTAACTAATGCAATCCATTTCCTTTTGGCAACTGTTAAAATTATACTGGGGAGTGGGGAAGAGGGATGGCTGGGGCCAGCTACCTACCATTCCGATTTAAGCAGAAGATCACAAAACTCAGGGAAGAGCCAATGATAAAATATCAGGGTTAGGATGGGCCTCAGACCTTGAGTTCAACAGCTTCATCTGACAGATGAGGCAACAAGCGGCAGGTGAGGGCGGGGGTGGGGGGAGGAGGTGTCGAGACTGCACATGCTCTGGCAAACCAGCTCCTCTCCATGCAATGTTCCAACTTTACCTATCTCCTCCCTCTGGTGTAAGTGAGGTATTTAAGAAAAACTCATGTTGCTGATCCAGTTCCTTTAGGCAAAGTTTGTGCCTCCCCAGTGTGGTAATTCTGTACTCCAACAGGATAAAAACAGAGACTGACTTAACTCTTCTTAGTTAACAAGGACAGTTACTTAGTGACAGTACCTGTCAAATACTCAAAGTATTTAATCTCTCAGCAGATAGATTAAATATAATTTAGCCCTTTCCCAGTCTTTAATGCTTCAGTTACAATCATGACCTGACATAAAATTTCCCCGATTTGAAATAATACACAGAACTGACCAGTACAATGTCAGTCTTCTTCCTTCTGTTAAATGGAGATGCCCAGCCAGCTACAATACCTTCAAGGATACCTGAAGGTCAGATTGCATTTATGGGCTGATGACTACTGGGAATTAATTACCACTCCTAAAGAACTTCACCTAACATAAGTTATCAAAGACCTTCGAGGAAAAGAAGCATGCCACGTTAAAACTTCATTCCCAACATAGCATACGCACTTCCCAAGGGAGACCACTGGGGAGCTTTCTCAAAGGCATCACACACTTGACCTTTTCAACAGAATTATGTTTCACTGACACGATGGATGGAGTTTTTATTTTCCCTCCAAAACACTACTGACATAATGGAATGGGTCAAAACCTCATTCATAGTCTATTCAAAAGTTTTGCTCTCAAAAAGAGCCTCTAAGAAATGGATTACTGAAAAGAACAGAGACAAAGTTGGAGCTGTGTACATATTAGGCTAATAGACTTCAAGAGCTTTGTGAAAGGAGGAAGGAGGACAAGTCATTGTGCTGTGCATATAGGCTGAATAAGGAAATGGAAAGGTAGGTTCTCCAAATCAAAGGTAAAGTGAAATCAGAGTTTCTGCCCTCTCTCTAAAAAGAGGTTGTCCTTCTCTGTTTTGCTTCAGTTGTGGGAGGAGCTAACATGTAAGAGATGTGGAACATTCTCTGCTCCTAGTAAAAACAAACATCAGGGAAGGAGCCAGTCATTGCTCCAATAGGCTGAGTATAGGCTTCTATGCCACTTTAATCTATAGCTGAAAAATACCATCCAGGCTCTAGAAGGGTTTGCTCTTTAGTATTTACTGAGCACCAATTTCACACAGAGCTTCTTCCAGGCCCTATATGGATTTGACATGAAGCAAAGAACTGCCATTTATCATACGTTTCCCACGTTTCCTCCATCAGATCCCTTATGTGTCTGTTACACCTTGCTTTCATTCATAAGATGACCCCACAAGAAGAGTAATGGGCCACTTCACTGATGGGGCCACTGGAGTGCTCAAGGATTTGCCCAAGGACACCGAGCTCAAGATCAAGAGAAGTAAACCCAGGTCTACATGGCTCCCAGGTGCACTGTCTCCAATGCTCCCCCCACCCAAACCCACCCAAGATGAAGAAATCCGCCAGCTGGAACAGAACCAAGAGCTCTATGACAAAGCAAAAGGACACCAGCACTATGGTAAGCCAACATGTCACAGAAGCTCAGACAAGGAAGATCCAACCTCCCACCTGAAAGCAGGCATTAAGTGGACCAGGAAAGGCTCTGCAAAGACTCACAGAAGCTGGGCTTTCGGAAACAAGGTACACACCTATGCCTACTAACAGGTGGACAAGCACAGCAAGCAAAGTAAAAACCTAGCAAAGGCAAAAAACCTAAGGAGTAGAAGAGAAAGGTACTTTAGTTAAACTACACAGGGGGTAGTATAGGGAGAGGAGCCAAGAATAGGAGAACTCTAGGTCATCCTTGTGGACAAGGACTCTGGTGGCCAAGTGAATTACTATGCTATCCCTTCAGGCATAAAGAGTCTTAGAGGCCATTCTAGTCCATTAGAGCTGCTCTAATACCATAGATTGAGTGGCATATAAACCAACAGAAATTTCTGTCTCTCAGTTCTGGAGGCTGGTAGTCCAAGACCGAAGTACCAGCAAGACTTGGTGTCTGGTAAGGTTATGCTTCCGGATTCAAAGATGGCTGTCATCCTGCTGTGTCTTCACCTGGCAGAAGGCGTGGAGGAGTTTTCCCAGGTCTCCTTTATAAGGCATTAATCCCATTCCTAAGAGCTCCCCCCTCATGACCTACCACATCCCTAAGATCCCACCTCCTAATACCATCACACGGGGTTAGGATTTCAAAACAGGAAGGTTGGAGGGAGGGGGTGAAGAGCATAAACATTCAGACCGTAACAGAGTGCCTTGAAATGAGGGCTGGAAGAGGAAGATTTAAGAGAGACTGAGTGTTCAGTTTCGCAGGCTAGATACACGGGAAACACATGTTGTTATCAGTCCATATAGAGGAGAAGAGCAATGCAGGTCTTCGGATATTCACAGAGTGCCTTTGCCCTAACACCTTGACCCCAAACCTGGTGTGCAGTACAAAGGATTTTGGTAGCATGGGTTCTCCTTCCAAGAGATTGAGCCACTGTGGACAAATCACACATAAACGATGATCTCCTGATTTTTAATTTACCTTCATGCAAGAGAACCCAAGAGTTATCGATAGTCGCCCCTATGGCTACCAAGCCAACAGAATTACAGAACTTTGAAAATCAACGATTAGAAGAAAAATATAAATTCCAAAAGGCAAAGTCATACCTCTGAGCAATTACCATCTCTATTTTAAGTATACCAGTAAACATCTTGACCAGGAAGACAGAGTGGTTGATTTAGTCAAGAAAAACTTCTACAATCATCTAGGATTCCATAATCCTTATGAGATTGTTCTAGAAAAAGTTACCATGCTACTTAGGATCAATAGGTCATCAAAAATAAAGAAAATGTTAAACATAGAAAAAAAATTTTTTCCCAAGAGGTATTTCTGAACCAAGAGAGGCCCAGAAATGATCTACTCAAAGAGGGAGAACAAACTTAGCCAGACAACTCTATAAGTTCCTTCCATGAAATCTAGCTGTTTCATCATTGAAAGACTAAGACTGACCACGGCCATGACAGACCCAAACCATGCAGAGACAGTGAGGGGCCTAATGGGTGTGTGAGGCAGCAACTATGTATAATTCATCCCAACAGTACTAACTTCCTACTTCTCTGTCTCTAGTTCTCACCCAGGACAAGAGCTTGGTAGTCAACAGAGTATCCCTTCAGGTATCAGTCAAGACCAGACACTGAAACCGAGGAGGGAGGTTAGTCAAAGCTCCTCACAGATGCTGCAAAACCAACCAGGGTCACTGCTACTTTAAGATAGTGGCTTCTCAGAAAGACATCCCAAGAAACCATCAGAAGACCCATTTTTTTGTTTTCACTAAGGAAATCTAGGAAAATTGGGTTGCTTACTCCACACTAGCTCAGAAGACCAGTTTGAAGACAAATAGCCTCATCCGGAGTTAGACACATTAAGCTCTACAAAATCATAATGGTCAATCAATGAATTTGGGGTTAATCCTTAATATTCAAGGGTAAACTCCAGAAGTATGGCTATATCCTCCCACAAAATCTGCCAATGACAGACAAGAGTCTGCTTCTCGGGCGGGGATATACCCGCAGGAGTGCACAGGGGTGCCCCCCAAGAAGGGGAGCTGCTGGATGAATGTGACATGTTTTCCAGGCAAGTCAATCCTCTTCAAGTATTTGGGAAGAAAAATACCATTTTTACATTAAAAGAGAAGGCACTATGTGATGGAATGTGGAATCCAAATATTCGTAAGAAAAAAATAATTCCAAGAAATGTTCACAAGCCTCCACTATACAGTTTGGAGCCAAGCCCAACTCTTGGGGCTTGGTGGGGTGCTGGGTCTCTCGTGAGAAAATACAGGGTAATTTCTATATTCTCATCAGCCCTTAACTCAGAAACATTCCTATACATAAACAACAGACCAACAGATTCCTCAAGTGCCACGTTCATGTATCATTGATACCAAGTACTGCTAGTAGTGGCTTCATCATGTGATCCAGACATAGCACAAGCACAGGGAGACGGTCAGTGGCTGGAGGTCATTCCTAATTGTGGAAAGAAAGAAAAGCCCAGCACTAAGCAGGAAACACAGTGCAAATAAAGATTTCCATTAATATTGCAGGAAGGAACCGTCCAAGTGCTTTAAAACTGTAAATATAATGTATCTGGTGCCAAGAAGCCCAGAGACGATTTGTGCCCTTGACCTTTTACCCCTTAACTTTCCTGGACTTAGGCAGAGCACATGGTGTCACATGCACTTCAATTCTCTAGATATGGTCTTCTTTTGTGTCCAGAATACACATCTTATTAATTCTCAGAATTGTTCAAGGGCCTAGAGGCATCCAGTGGGGAAGAGATAGGGTGTTTCTCGGTGACTAGCTATGCACGGTCGGCCTTAGGTCGGCAAGTTGCAGGCCACCTTACCACAGCCTTGGCCTGGGAAAAACAAAACCTCACCAGGCACAGATTGAGGAGAAAAAAGAACAGAGATTCCATGTGGAACCCCAAATTACAACAAGGACAATTTACAACACAAGTGAAATGTGAAGTCCTGGGCCCAGTAGAAAGAAGTGGTGCCGTACTACATGTCAGCAAGATCCACGTATTAACCCATATGTCCCCATCATCTACTCCTTTCTAGATCACCTCAGTAACTTAATTATCTCAACTCTTGCCTAAGGAAATACCCATTTTACAGCTTAAGCAACTGGACCTCCAAGAGTTAATATTAAGTGATTTTCCCAAAGATGAAGTGGTTCCACGAAGTGGAAGCCAAGTCTGACTAAGCCAGAAGCTGTGTGCCCCACCCTCTTGGACACTACCCCACAGGGCTGGTACTTCTGAACCCACTCTTCTGGGCCCTTGAGCAGTGACGTGCTCCCGTGGATCCCTCGGGCTAACCCCGACGAGTGGCTGCAGCTGCCAGGAGCAGGACCCTTCAATAGGCTCTGGGACCACGCTGTACCAGCTCACTTTGGAAACTGCTTAACTAAAGCTGCCAGTGACACCACCAAAAAGAATGACAAAATACAGACTACTGGGAGGATTTCAACCTTAAAATCTTTCCTGTGTATTAAGAACAGTTTGTTTCACATGGCTATAAAAATAAGATTTTTAAATACAGAATTAATTTGAAACTAACATCCCTAACCAAAGCCAACCTTAACTTTTCCTTTTCTGATTGGGAAACCGCAGGATGTGGACAATGAATCCAAAGCCAGGCGTTTCATTCTCTCTCTCTCTCTCTCAAGGCACCTCAAGCAGTAAAAGGCAGAATAGGGGGAGGGCGTCCCAGACACAGAGGTGGGAGACAGCCCAGCAAACCAGTCCTCTATCACCCCCACACACATCAGGGGTCCTATTGGTCAATGACACATGGGGAAGTTTCATATAAAATTATGAATCTGGTTTTCAGGTATGATAGATACAGGATTGGGTTCATTACTTTAAACAAACACCTTACATATCTTCCTTAGAAAACAAAAGGGCAGAACTGCAAAAGAAAGGGAAAAAAGCCAACTTATTAAAGACATCCATGCTTCTCCTGCTTAGTGCAGGCTACATCCTTGGGAAGATGACTCAATTGCTTACTAAGCATGCCACATTTTATTATGCTTCAATTACACAGTTCCTCTGATCAACCATGTTAGCATTTCATTACCATGCAATTAACTGGTGGCACTAACTCAAGTTCATGGGCATTTCTGCTTTGGCCACGGGAATCAAACTGTTTGACCCAAAGCCCACCCTGCATTTCTTCCCCTGCCTGTGCTCTGGCTGCCAGGATTTTGCCCAAGTTAGGGTTATGAAAGTTCCACAGAACACTAATTCTCCAATCTTAGCTATAGCTGGGGTAAGGAGGACCAGCCTTGGGGCGGGGGCTCCCATTGCCAACACTCTGACTCAATGGGGACTTGGTAATAAGAGGACAACTCAAAGGTCAAATGAGGTTTTCAACCAGACAAGTGATTACCGGACTCTGGTATTCCACAGCAGAAAATCCCCACTCCTTCCCTAACTGGGCTGACTGATGCCTTTATTTTTGAGATCCTCCCCTGAGAAAACCACCTTACACCACCATTTCATCAAAAAGAGCCATTTTAAACCTGAAGAGTAGGAAGGATAATGTCTTTCAATAAAAGGCAATTATTTGAATAAATTTATCTTCACAGAAAATATATTTTTTCCCAGGTTGACTTTTAGACCAATTCATGCATCAGTTCTTTGGGAAATACTGAATTAAATGGTTAAGTCACTTACATACAGCTCAGCAAGTGTTTTTAAGCTAAAAACAAGTGACAACAATTAATAATTTGTCATCAATAAGTAAATACAAAAGATAATTTGTAGTTCATTTAGTCAAATGACAAATGCATACACAAGGGGCTGGTGGTGTAGAAGCCTTAAGAGGAAACATTCTTTTTCCTGGTGTAATTTCTAGGAAGATTAATGTCCTGTCTGAATGTCACTCTACTCACACAGGATTTCAAAATGATGTTTTTCTGTTCTACAATGGGAGTGGAATCAGCTGTTTTTAACTTGGGGCTCTAGCTCTAGTATGTCACTTTCTTTTTTTTTTTTTTTTAATATTTTAAGTATTTTATTTTTTATTTTATTTTTTTTTAAAGATTTTATTTATTTGACAGCTAGAAACACAGCGAGACAGGGAACACAAGCACAGGGAGTGAGAGAGGGAGAAGCAGGCTTCCTGCCGAGCAGGGAGCCCGATGTGAGACTCGATCCCGGGTCTCCGGGATTATGACCTGAGCCGAAGGCAGTCGCTTAACCAACTGAGCCACCCAGGCATCCCAATCACTTTCAAGCAGTGTACATAGGTTATTTCCAACTATAGAGGAAGACCTGCTTCTGTCTATCAAAGCATCCAAGACCCCAGAGAGAGCTCAGGAGACAATATCACCTGTTTTAAACACACTACCACCATAAGATGCCCCCCATAGAGGGCCTGGGTGGCT
The DNA here is from genome assembly GCA_004023965.1 of Spilogale gracilis. Lineage (NCBI taxonomy): Eukaryota > Metazoa > Chordata > Mammalia > Carnivora > Mephitidae > Spilogale > Spilogale gracilis. The sequence continues at coordinate 81,740 of PITA01005784.1, read as the reverse complement.
CAATTGGTTGAGTATCTGCCTTTGGCTTGGGTCATGGTTCCAGGGTCCTGGAATTGAGCCCCACGTAAGGCTCCCTGCTTAGTGGGAAATCTGCTTCTCCCTCTGCCCCTGCTGCTGCTTCTGCTCTCTCAAATAAATGAACAAAATCTTTTAAAAATGAAAAGATTCCCCTAAACTTCGGGAGAACTTTCTTACTAATAACACTCTAGAAATAAATGAAAGGCTCTGCTGGCAGGAGGTCTCTCCTCTTACTTAGGTTCAGCACCATTCTTAGAAATTCAAAATGTTATTCTGAAGAGCTGGATATCCACTGGGTGTTTGTAGTAGGATCCATGTCGTCACACAATGCAAACATACAGTTGCTCAATCAGTACCTTCAGGGTATTTCCAACCTCACATGGTACTCCCTGGGGAGGCGTGTCCTCTTCCTACTACCCTTAAAAAAAAAAAAAGGTGGGGCGCCTGGATGGCTCAGTTGGTTAAGCGACTGCCTTCGGCTCAGGTCATGATCCCGGAGACCAGGGATCGAGTCCCACATCGGGCTCCCTGCTCGGCGGGAAGCCTGCTTCTCCCTCTCTCATTCCCCCTGCTTGTGTTCCCTCTCTGGCTATGTTTCTCTCTGTCAAATAAATAAAATCTTAAAAAAAAAAAAAAAAAGGTAAAAAGGTGTGACATATCTAGTCTCCTAGAGAGTAGCCTAAGCCCTTTTGCAAACATCCACTAGATGAGGTGTTTTTCTTTTTTTAATCTGATTTCTTTTTTTTTACTTTAAATTTATTTTATTTTCTCAGTGTTCCAGGAGTCATTGCCCATGCCCCACACCCAGTGCTCCACGCTTTAGGTGTCCTCAGTACCCACCATCAGGCTCTCCCATCCCCCGACCCCCTCCCTCCAAGTCCCTCAGTTTGTTTCTGTGTCCAAAGCCTCTTGTGTTCCATTTCTCTCCCTGAATTACCCTACTCCCCATTTACTTTCCTTCTCCTACTGTCTTCTATATTACCCCTTATGCACCAAAAGTAAGTGAAACGATGTGATACTTGACTTTCTCTACTTGGCTTATTTCACTCCACATAATCTCTTCCAATCTAGTCCATGTTGCTACAAAAGTTGGATATTCATCCTTTCTGATGGAGGCATAGTATTCCATTGTATATATGGACCATATCTTCTTTATCCACTTAGATGAGGTGTTTTAACAGCTGTTATACTTTTAGCACCTGCAGTGCACACAGAATGATTTCAGAGGACAGAGAGGTCCCTGCCACCTGGAGATAACACGGTTGGCTAGATTTGAGCTGAGTGCTTCCAGAAAGAGACAAGTGAGGAAAGTACCAGAACACTTTACACTCCTAAAATGTAGACTCCATTAGGGCCCAGACTTCATGGGTCTTGCTCCAAATAGTTTTTCCCCCACATCTAGACCAATGCCTACCAAAAAGGAAATGCTCTCTAGATGGGTATTCTATTAGAAGAACAAAATAATGATACTCGAGCTGTCACTTGGCCATGATACAGCTGGTTTCACGACCTTCAGCAACCTTTAGCAAACCTCAGAACTGAGTTCAGGCTACCCAAGGCACAGAAGTCCCTCCCAGTTCCAGAGGCAGACAATGCCCCACATGGCACACCACAGATTGGATCTAGGGAGAACTTTCACCCTTCCTCACCGATTGGTCATGAACTCCTTACTGTGGCGCCCGCTGATATCACAAAGCGATCTTTAACCCTGCATGTGGAAGAGAGACACAAATGTCAAGTTTCAGCTACCATTGACATGGTCTGAGCATCAAAACAAAGCCAACACCATAGTCAAGACAAGTCCAGGAAATGCTGTAACTTGAGGCCACCAGAGAAACTCATCAAGGAAACTCGGAGCTAAGTCAAGATGTGCCCACCAGCATACTCCCCATACCCCAGTCAGAGGTCAGGAGGGCTCCAGTGGGTGCAACCTGAGGATAGAGCTGCCGGAAGAACACTGGCTAAACAGAAGGAGTCCTTGCTTACTAACATGATGCCACGGGATTGTTTAAACAGGATTTCCTAGTACATAGGTCTGTTTAAGATAACTTTTCCTGAGGGGCGCCTGGGTGGCTCAGTGGGTTAAACATCTGGCTCTTGATCTCAGCTCAGGTCTCAATCTCATGGCTGTGAGTTCAAGCCCAGGTTGGCTCTGTGCTAAGCATGAAGCCTACCTAAAAAAAAAGAAAAAAAACTGTTCCTGAGCATTGTGCATAAGCTATAATAAGATTCACTAGCAAAATAAGAGGAAGAGAGGAAGTAGGTAAAGGAAAATCTATCCTCTGAAGGTACTACCAAGAAAGATGGCTTTCTGGTTTTGTTATTACCCAACCAAAAGACAGCCCTGTTAACAATGGTCCAGAATACAGGGGGAAGAAAAAAGGAAGAAGAAAGAAAAAGAAGAAAGAAAGAAAGAAAGAAAGGAAATGAGGAAAGGAAGGAAGGAAGGAAGGCCATTTCTTCTTTTGTTAGCCTCTCAGCACTTGGCACACTGTTCCTCCCTCATGCTCATTTCAACAAATAGCGGGAAAGAATATCAGAGTTTTTAAGTCTATGATCTATCCAGAGTTAATTTTTTTTATATCCTGTAATCTAAGGATCAAGGTGCCTTTCTTTCATATGGATACCCATTTGCTCCAGCATCACTTGTTGAAAAGTCCATCCCATTCTCCATTTAATTACTGTGGCCCCTGTGAGGAAAATCTGTTCACCTTGTACGTGTGGGTCTATTTCTGGACCTTTCCAGCCTGTTCCACGGATCTCCTGTGTCTGTCCTGACATCAATGCCACATTGTCTTGATATCTGTTGCTTTATAGTAAACTTTGAAATCAGGTAGAATAAGCCCTCCAGCTAGGTTTTCTTTATAAAATTGTTTTTGCTACTTTGAGTCCTTTGCATTTCCCTCTAAATTTTAGATTCAGCTTGTTGAGTTCTTAGTGAAGATTTTAATATCCATTTTGCAATTTTGAGTTAGACTGCATTGAACTTTTAGGTCACTTTGGGGGAAGGATATCTGAATAATGTTAAGTCTTCCAATCCACAATTATGGCATCGAAATCCGTTTACTTGATGTACCTATCAGAATTAAACATAAACAAAATCTAGAGCTACCTTGTATGCCATACCTTGTATGCCAACAAAGCGAGAAAAGTTGTAAACACTCAAATCTCTGCAAAGTAATTTAACACTTTACAGTTACTTCATGAGCTTTAAATGCAATAGAGTCTACTGACAAATAAAAGGTTCAAAAATGAACAGATCAAGGGGCACCTGAGGGGCTCAGTCAGGTAAGTGTCTGAATCTGGGTTTCAGCTCAGGTTGTGATCTCAGGGTTGTGAGATCAAGTCCTGGGTCAGGCTCCACGCTCAGGACAGGGTCTGCTTGAGAGTCTCCCTCTCCTTCTTCCCCTCCCTGGTCTCCCTTAAAAAAAAAAAAAAAAAAATCAGATCAAGAAACAGGCAAATTTGGAACCCAAACCAAGTATTCTCTTCCCCAATTCGGATCCTGGGGGTCTCTGATACTTTACAGCTTGCTAAAAACCATAAATCAAAGGCAGGCTGTCAAGAGAGAAGAACTGGGGAAGCAGTGTGATCCCCAACACAGGATGACTCCCTGCTCCTAGAAATGAAGGCTTGCTTACTCTTTGCTCTCGGACAAGCTCACAGGACAGCGAAGAAGAAACGAAAAAAAAGGGGGGATGAAAATAAATTCAAAGCAAGGAAAAAACCTTTCTAGAAAGGCCCCAGCTGGAGAAGAGCCAGGAGAGGAAATAGGGCAGGACATACGATGGGAGCTCCGCGGACCACAGCCAAGGGTCCGCACACATCCACCCGGATGCCTAGGAATTTCCAAGAAGGGAAAGGCTAAACAGGAGCGTGGCTATTTTAATTTCCTTTTCACTCCACAGAAAGAAAATTACCTTCCTAAGGAAGTTTAGAAGGTGGTGACATTGAGTGAATCCACTAATCACTTAAGAAGTCTCTCATTGTCTAGCAGTGCATTTGGATTCAGGAGGGAAGTCAGTGCTCCAAATTTTAGCAAGTAAACGATTCAAGCTCAGAGTCAAGCAAATATAAACCATAGCGAGATATGTGTAAGTCATTGCTGATCCCAGGCATCTGGATGGTTAGCTTAATGCTATTGATGGAGAATTCAGGGTCTATTCTGAGGACGGTCAGCCTGCTTGTTTCACTCTCAGTGGATGATTTTTATACTCTTGCATTTTTCTCTACCTCGCAAATTATCTTCAGTGAACACCTATTCCTTCTAAAATGTAAAAAGTAACAATTTTTTAAATTGCTATGGAGGTTGTTTGTTAACTGTTGCAACAGCGTTCAAAAACTGGCCGCCTAAATCCAGACGGTGTAGGTCAGAGCAGCCAGCCAGCAGAGCTGGGAAGTCAAAACCTTCTGGACTTGATGGAATTGTTTTCCTCTAGCCCATCTCTGGATTCCAAGACAATTAAAATGAACAAAGCAGTCTCAAAATTGTTAACCAATATTGAAGAGTAAGATGAGAGACAGAGATGACGTGAAAGCAGAAGTCCAAGACCATTTATCACCCCGCCTCTGTATTTCCCACTAACTTGTGTTTCTGTAAGTGTCAGTTCTCACAGTATGCCTGCGCGCCTCTGTGTTCCTGTCTCCAAATTCCATCTCCAAACCTGGACCCAGAGCCACAGGTGACAGCCCTCTCTCCTCTTCCAGATGGGCCAGAAACCAAGCAACATAGGATACAACTGGAGTCTTTATGGATCAACAGAGTTGTGATAACCAATTTTAGAGTCCTAAGTATAGTTGATTCCTTTCTCAAATTCGTGGTTTAAGGGAAACCTGTCTCTCACCAGGCATGGAGCTTCTGGCCACGAACCTGATGCTCAGAGCCTACAGCAACTTGCCCAAGGTCAGGCACTATTTGCTGGCACTGGCTTGCCATCCTGGCTGGCTCTGAAACCACGGCTTGTCCCTTCATGTCGAAGACAGGCTTCCTCCTTAAAAACTTCAAAGCCTAAAAACTAAATTCATATCCTCTTAAGAGGAAGCATTTGTTTTGGCAGCTCCGTGTTTTGAAGGAATTTAAGAAAAGCTATCAAATTTGGTAAATTCAAGCTACAATGCCTTTCCCCAGGAAAACAATTCTTATTTTGTTTTAAAAAGCAAGTAAGAAGGAGCCACCCTGTCATAAGGCACAAGGTCCCAGATTCTGTGAAGTTTCATTCAGCTGCAGATAGTTGTGTCACAGCCCTCCAACCCATGCTTCAGGCCCGCATGTGCTTTAAGACACAGTCACTGGTCCCTGGGCCCCCCACCAGGCCCACAGTACGCATAAGACAAAACACAGCAACAGAGATGCACATGTCAGGCTGGGTCTCCAGTGGCCCTACAATGCCCAAACTATGCTTAGTTCATTTTCTGCTAGCATCTTAGTACTTGACCCACTACGGAAATGATGTCCACTCATTAATCTTCTCTACCTGAGAAATAATCATCTCCAAAAAATCAGTCATAAACCTTTATGAGACTCCTCCAAAATGGATCTTCTAAATTAAGAATATCTAAAGATCAGTGCGCCTTCATTAGCTACAGCATAAAATCATTTACTTCTGTAAAATCCTGTGGGTATAACTACATCCAGTCAGAGAAACAACCACCTTCCAGAGGTCCACTCACATCTGTGTCAATGAATCCCTCTAACTCTGTTGTCTTCTCCCCGAGGATTGCTTCAAGTCACTTCTGCCACTCCTGGACCACAGCAGGAGGCCCTATGAGACTGAATCATGAAAAACTCCAGGGCGCCTGGGTGGCTCAGTGGGTTAAAGCCTCTGCCTTCGGCTCAGGTCATGATCTCAAGGTCCTGGGATCGAGGCCTGTGTTGGGCTCTCTGCTCAGCAGGGAGCCTGTTTCCTCTGCTCTCTCTGCCTGCCTCTCTGCCTACTTGTGATCTCTCTCTGTCAAATAAATAAATAAAATCTTAAAAAAGAAAAAGAAAAATTCCAACCAACAGTTAAGGTTTTCCTAGGGCAAGGTGAGTACAAGCTTCATTTTGGGGACAGCCAACCATACCATAAAGGGTGGTTCCCAGCAAGCTTGTGGGAGGGTAGCCCAGTCAGTCCAGGCCCAGAAGGGACAGAATTGATGGAAGCGCTCAATGGCCAGTCAGGGATGTCCACCTATCCCAGCCTTCCCTGGAGGCTTGATGAACCCAGGCCAAGCAAGACACATGTGACCTGCTCTGGACAAAGAGGAACAGAAGGAATGTCGATACCCCTGAGTGTGCCCAGATGGCCCAACCCATTTCCTTTGGCCAAATGAAACAAGGGGCAGAGACAAAAGTGCCTCCTCTATTTAAACAGAGCTCACAGGGAGCCTTACCTGCCCAATCTCCTTCAGCCTTTTGAAAAAGATCATTTGTCTTGTGCTCATTGGAATCACCTGTAACGTGCCCCACAGCACACTGCACCTTTAAGCAGACTATTTCTGAACTCCTAACTTGCATGACCTGCCTTTTTCAGTGGCACCGTTAGTGAGGAACAGAAGTGTTCTGGTGAGACAGCAAGACCCCTCAGGTTACCAGAATCTCACCAGCAACATCATGCTGACATATGGACTGTGGCAGGGCCTGCATGTTCTGGAAAGATGGCCAAGAGCAGCTTGTGAGAATGTTTTTAAACAATGTTATCTCTCTTCTGCATTTTTCACTTCTCAAGAAGAGAATGCTGTTGAATCGCAGGGAAAAGGTACTCCGTGCAGGCACGAATTCCTTTCCCAAAAGCACTCCCTCACCAAGGAATTTACCATTGTGCCTCGAACTCCAAGTCAGTGCTGATGGTGCCCTAGACTGCCATAGCAGATACCCCTGGTCTTTCTTGGCCACTGTGAGGGCATTTTAGTCAACAAAACCCTTTTTTCTTGCCTTGCTTTAGGTTTACCTACTATGAGCCTACCTGTTTAGGCACTACCAGTCCAAAGGTAGGTCACACCGCCCTCACTCAACTGGACGCCCATTTAATCCATGACACTAGGGTCTCCTCGTTTTGTGGTATGGAGGCCAGCCATAATGCCTTATCTACTGAGCACACTGCAGACAACAAATACCTGTTCCCCCATGTAGTCTGGGGGGTCGTTTTGGCCAGGGAAATCCTATTGTGTTAGGCTTTAGGAAACAAAAACAACCCACCACTGACAGCCATCCATTCTAGACATTCATTAATTCTTATTTTCATTGGAATTGTCATGTCCAAAAACTTTGAGAAAGAATGTGTGAGGAATGCCAACTTCTGGCCAGCTACACTTAGTTGGCACTTTCATACCACCTTTTCCTAAATTTCAAAATATGTTTGCTTAAAGGAGGCCTGGTTTCAAGTCCCATCCAGGATATTTCTTTTTTTTTTTTTTTGTAATAAGTAAAATAATGCCCCAGGAAGCATAAAGACAGATTACAATATGAATGTAGGCTTGGGTGGGGGGAGAATTGGTCAAGTTATTCCCAGGATTTTTCATCAAGTTAGCATGGCATGTCTGTAATTCTGTCTGAAGAGCCACTACTAGCAAAAATGAAATCCTCTGTCTTCTGCTGGTCACTTGATCATTAATGGCTTCAGACTCCACTACATCCCATCAACAGACCTCTGTTCCACTTCACAATAACCCTTACACAGCTCTCCCGCGTATATCCATTCCTTTACAACTTCTGCCAAATTTCCATGCCCTCCATATACCGCAGCCCCAACCCTCCTAAAAGGTAATGGACTGGTGAGTAATCAATCCCCAAGTTCTTTTTATCCATAAAAAGAGCTCATCTTAAAGGAAAAAAATCCAGCTAGTCAGCATGTTTTATGGAAAACATGTCACCAGGTTTGGGGGTCATTTAACATCTGAATTACCTCACACCCCAGTGATGGATATTTGGGTACAGGTTATACTTGTGGCCATCCCAGCTCCCCGGGATACAGTCACCAACCCAAAACTTTTTTTTTTTGAGAGAGAGAGAGAGAGAAAGAGAGAGTATGCATGAGCACGGCAAGGGGCAGAAGGAGAAGCCGATTCCCCACTGAACAGGGAGCCTGACGTAGGGCTCGATCTCAGGACCCTAGGATCATGGCCTGAGCCAAAGGCAGATGCTCAACCAAATGAGCCACCCAGGTGCTCCCCGGAACCTGTTTTTAAACATTTCTTCTGGTACATGAAGAGATTGCCCAACAGCCTCCAAACTTTCTGCTGTAAACCAGTCCCTCTTGCCTAACTCCTAACTTTTGTTCATCACATATGCCTAATTCCCACAAGCTCGCCAAGTGGCCCAAGTGCCTGGAAAGTACCTACTAAGCAGACAAAAAAGGACAGACAAGCTGACCAGCAGGCGAACCGACCACTGACCACCAGGGAGCTTGAAAGAGCTCCACGAGTCACCCACTCAGACTAGACAGGAGACTCTGGGCCATGCTTTTTGTAAGATCCAAGAGTCACTTACTCAGTATACTGCAATACCATCAAGTGATGAGAATTGTGAGTCATCAGGAAAAATACTGTCCTAGCACACTTTTTCAAATTTGCTCAAGAACTATTTAGATAGATTTATAAAGCTTTTAAATAAAATTAGTTTAATTAGCTTTCAAGGTTATCTAGAAAGCTCACTCACTATCCCAGCTCCTTGGAAAGCCACAGATGCCTTTCTGTCACTTCCACCACACAGGGATTGCCCACAAGCTTCTGAGCTATTTCAAAGAATTACTCCAAGTATAAAAATAAATAGCCTGGGAGCCTTTTCATGACCTGCCAGACACCACCTCTTAATATCACTTCACAGACTGGGTCAGTGGGTAATGCCAGAGGCTGCCTTGCTGTGCAGAAGGAACGCAAACACATCCTAAACCTATCAACAGATATTTAGAAAAGCACATTCTGGTTAGACTGAAGTATCAGAACATTTACTTTAAAAACAAAATGGGCTTCCCAAGACAGGAAGCTTGGGCCTTTCCTTAGCTCTCAAACAGCAGGTAGAGACCGTTGGGGCTCAGGGATCAGCACTGAGGAGCCAGAATGGTACAGAACGCAGGAAAGTACCCACAACCCCATCACCAAGCAAAGAACTTTTGGGCACTGGAATACATTTTTTTTTTTTACAATTTTCAATAAATCTATCTTTCCAATTATAAATTGCTTAAAGTTACATTAAGCAAAGTGGAGTTTCTCAGCATAAAATCATCCTCAGGAAAACAAAAAATCATTATCATGAGACTCTTGTTATCTGTGAGTGACCTGTGGCTAGTTGAGTTCTGGGTGACGGCAACAGAATTCCGAGGTACCCTTTTCTAAGGTTATTAATCCGAGAAATTGCTGGCCCTGGAAACAGCTTTCCATCTAAGGGAAGCAGGAACTCTTCATCCATAAGACAGCAAGTTCCAGAAGTAGTGGAGATAAAAAACAAAAGGCATTCAAGATACCTAGAGATGTCCTAAATGCCCATTCTAACCACCTAACACAAGATCCATCCATTTAGCCTAATTTTATTTCACCTCCATAGATTTAAACTTCTTGAATCAAGTACTATTGTTTCCAATATAAAATTAAGTAACCCTCTCTCTCTCCACTGCCCATTATCTTGGGGAGGGAGCAATAGAAAAAACCCAAGTGAACAGGTAATACCCACACTCAGAAGTATACTGTGAACTCTTAGGGGCACCTGGGTGACCTAAGTGGGCTAAGCATCCAGCTCTTGGTTTCAGCTCTGGTCATGATCTCAGGGGTCATGGGATCGAGCCTTGTGTCAGGCTCCTTGCTCAGCCGGCCATCTGCTTGAGATACTCTTTTCTGCCTCTCCCTCTCCCCCTTCCCATCTCCCCTTCCCTTAAAAAAAAAAAAAAAAAAAAAAAAAAAAAAAAAAAAAAAAAAAAGCATATGAGGAGCCCCTAATCATCAATGCCATTCATTTTCCCAGTAAACATTTACTGAATTCCTACTATGCTTCAAGTATGCCCTTGACACAGGGGACACAGCTATGAATAAATAGTATGTTATCCCCATAGAGATCAGAAATGTAAACAAGAACTTCAATACACTGTGACAAATGCAGTGACACTCATGCATGTAGGGGGACTCCTACAAAAGGGGCAAATCATCTGGAGGGAGGGAGACACAGCCACAGGCTACTTCAAAGCCCATGGAACAGAGGCAGAGATCATGAAGATAGAACACAAACAATCGGGGCGCCTGGGTGGCTCAGTTGGTTAAGCGACTACCTTCGGCTCAGGTCATGATCCTGGAGACCCAGGATCAAGCCCCATATCGGGCTCCCTGCTCAGCAGGAAGCCTGCTTCTCCCTCTCTCACTCCCCCTGCTTGTATTCCCTCTCTGGCTGTGTTTCTGTCAAATAAATAAAATTAAAAAAAAAAAAAAAAACACAAACAATCCTCCTTATTTGGCCACAGAACGCATCTTGTTTTACAGCTTCAGTACATTTAACTGAAACCCAAGTATGCCCATGTACCAGACAATACAAGGCCAAGACTGAGAGCAAAACTCATAATCCAGAAGTGAGGATTCACCACCTATCCTACTTTTGTGAAAATGACGTATGGTAATTGCAGTCCAATCCTTAGGAGGGAAAGCACAAGCAGAAGATGAAAGTGCATATAGTCAGTATCACATTTCCAGGAACCATCAAGCAATCAAGCACTAATCCTACCACAACACCGATCTCAAACCTTACCGTGCATACACATCCGCTGCAGACCAGCTGAACAGCAGGTTCTGATGGAGGAATCCCGGGGTGGCGGTGGGGGGAGGCAGCTGGAAAGCCTGCATGTTGAAGGAGCTCCCAGGTGATACAGATGCTGCTGGACCCCCGGACCACACTGTGAGCAGTGAGGGTCAGGAGAGCCGATGGTTCTCAGCCCTGAATGACCTCCCTAGCCATGCATGGGGCTCTCGAATGACACCAATTCCCAACCTCATCTGAAGCCTCCATCCCTGTCAAACTCCATCCCTGTCATCTCTTTTCAGCTGTAGAGGTGGTTGTGAGGCGCAGCCAGGCTCGATGAGCCAGTCAAGGAGGCATTCTGAGAATCAGACCACCAGGCACACACCCCACCCCTCACCCCTGGAAGCTATCTTGGGGAGATGAGTCAGGAAGAGGACCCCCAGGTAAGCCAGCCATGCTGCTCAACCATGGTGATGCCTGCATGTGGCCCCCCCGCTGACCTGCCGGAGCATCCACCCTGACTCCCAAACTCAGTGCTTAGACTATTATCACCATCTGTTTAGCATCATAAAACACAAAGAGGAAAAGCAGTTTTTGGTTTTTTGGTGTGTGGTTTTTTTGTTGTTGTTGTTGTTGTTGTTTTTCTTGCCTAAAAATTATAGATAAGGGGTCATCCATGATGAAAGACTGGAAAGAAGCCAAAAGGCAAACATGCAATTAAGCAGCCTGAAGCCTCCAGGCTCCAATCTTGAAAGGGCTCCCCAGCCACACCCCACCTGACTGCAAAGTACAATTTTGTTAATAAAAGGGATCAAGTGGAATGTGGTCCTTCAGGGCTTTCCCACATGAAGTTGCCTCTGGAAAATGAAGAGTAATAACAGTTTACCCTCTCCAGGTGGAATGAGGTGATAAAGCTGAGCCCATTTGAAATACCATCATTCTGAAATTGTCTATATCCACTTCCCATTTAACAAGACACTTCAGGTTCTGTATATTCTGCCTCCTGCTCTCAATTTCTACCCATCTCACTAAACGTTATATGCCCTGACCCCCTTTCTAGCCCTTGTTTATTCTGGTCTTAGCTGGCAGAGGGCAGGAATATTTTCAACAGGGAGTTCCCACTTTATCCCTAAACTTAGAAATCTTTTTTGCCTATAAGATTTCCTAAGACTGGTTTCAGAAGTGTTACACTTAAGGTCAGTGGGAAGGGCCATGTGCTACTCCTTGCTCACAAACACTCTAGGGGAGAAAAATTCAAAGCTTTCTTAACAACTTATCTGTATCATGGGACATAAAGGAGAAAAAAACAAAACAAAACCAAACAGGAGCAGCCTGTTGTAATTCCTACCACGTGCCACAATGTATCATGTTCATCTCTATTCTTAGGTCCTCGGAGGGTAATTGTATAAAGAAATGAATGACTAGATAAATGACTGGAAATAACAGGATGAACAATATCCTGTCTTCCAGGAGTTCCGTTGTCTAGCTGGGAGACTGAGAAGACATCACACAATATAATCCCAAGTGCAGTGAAAGAAATTCAGGCTCAGAAGCCCAGTCACACAGCTGGCAGGTGGTGAAGCCTGCCTTTGGACGCACATCTTCTGAGTCCACATCGGCACGTTCTCCCTTACTCTACTTGCTTCTCGGTATTAGATATAAACAGCTTACGGGAACAGAGGGGGAGGAGGGCTAAGTTGGGGGTGGGGTGCCCTGGGACAGCATCAAGAGAGGGCAGCATCTGAGACAGGCTGGAAGGAGGAGCTCAGCTGACAGGCTCTAAGGGGCCCCACGCCACTTGTTCAGCTGTCTGAGATCATGTGCTTAGAAGCTACTCCCCACTTACCGGTATTGAATGAGCACGGGGGTGGGAGGGGGGCATACAGGGCAAGGTCTTTTCAAAATTATTGTCTTTTTCCGTCTTCCTTGGGCAAGAATATCCTTAGCTGCTAAGGCTGGGAAGGAAGGGACCAAAGCCTAGGCTATGCAAAAAATATGAATAGTTTTCTTTCTTCCAACTGAAAAGAATATACAGGGGGGACAAGCAGAAGTTCCTGATAATTTTATCATGTCTATGGAAATAAGACTCTTGGCGAATCATCCACAAAATCCCCCACAGACCTGAACCTCTGCCATGTAATGATTTTTTTCTTCTTAAGGGAATAAAGATTAACGAAGTGTAGCCTTTTTTCTAAATAAGGTCACACAGTCCTTCCCCAGTCAGATATCTCCTCTGAGAATTAACGTATAAATCCCCTGCCTGAGTGGACATCTACCTAATCTACTTCTGGAGAGGCTGGTGCTTTTGTTTAAAACCCCCAAGACCCTGCCAGCTGAGGTCCAGCCTTAAGCAGCCGTTGTAATAAAATTTCACCAAGGGCCCACACACCACCTCAGCCCTGGGCAAAGTCCAGCCTGAGTGAAGGACTATAGGGCCCGGGAGCTCCCCTGGCTGTGCTCCCCCAACTCCACGGGGACACACCAGCTCAGAGGTCTTAGAACTCTTGAGATAATTCAGGATGCTAAAAGCACTGAGGCCAAAACTGCACCTCTTGGCACTTCTCCTTTCCTTTGGTCTCAATCTTAATTCATGAAATAAATAAATCCCAGCATCACCAAGATAGAAGAGAGGCTGCATCCCTGGTTCAGACAGAAAAACAACCTTCTTTCAGGTTCCTCCCTTCTTTCAGACATGGAGGTCATGTTTATTACATCAGACCTTTTGCCTGTCCTGTGTTGGACCAGATCATATGGACAATAAAAGGCACAGTGGTTGTAGAGATGTGGGTTAACTTTTTGTGAGGCAGGCCTAGAACAGATTCACTCCTGACAATAACCTTCTCAAACCCTGCTGTGGTTCTCAACACCATCATGCGGGAGGGTGCGGGCGGCAGGGATAGTGCCTTATTGGGGGAGTATTGGGCCCAGGTACAGTACTGGGTGTTTCACCTGCATGATGTTGTTTAATGCCTTTCTCCCAACAATCCTGTAAGGTTGGTAGGTTCCCAGCATCTCACAAGCAAGCAAACAAGTTACGGAGTTTTGTAACTGGCCTGTCAAAGCCATTAGACAGTCTAGGCAAGATCTGAACCCAGAGCTGTAGGACAACTGTGGAGGCAGCATGGCTTCTAATACAACGTAAGGTCCTAAGATGAAAATTTACTGTTTGCTGAGTTACTAATGTAGCAGCTGGCCAGCAGCTGCTCGGGGATCCTACTTCCCAAATCATGATTTATGCCCATTATCTGGCTTTCCAGCTATGAACTACAAACATCCTACTCCACGTCCCAAAGAAGGCAGAAGGGAGCACAAATCATATGCTAGCAAGTTATTACCAGATTTCCAATCCTTCAATCTCTTACAAGAAGGCCACACGAGCACCCTGAGTGCTCCAACATAACATAGTGGGAAGGTAGCAGAACAGCGTCCTGGGCTCTTCGACTCGTTCTAAAGCATTACCTCAAACACCTTCCCAAGGTCGTTAGAGCTATCAGAATATATGAAGTTGCCTGATTACAAGAATTCCACCATAAGAGAAGGCAGTTGTTTGGATTAGATTAATACAAAATAAAACCTCATTTGTACATTTTCATTTATGAATTTTGGTGTTTGGAAAGTTTCAAGCTATGGGGGTGGGGGATGGAGGGGAATGTTCTTAAAAAAAAACAACATAAAAGGCAACTTACATATTGAGGAATTATTTTTAAAACAGAAAATATTTCTAGACAGCAGGATTATGGGGTAGTTTTTGTTTTCTTTTACCAATGTGAATTTTCTATTTTATCTGTAATAACATGTATCACTCACATAGTAAACAAAAATTGTAAGATACATCTGAATAAACAGCCCACTCAAAGAAGGACTGTGTTAGGCATTTGGTATATTACTGAAATATATACACATCCACCAGAAATTGAGAGGAAAACAAATTCCCCACCAGCATGGCCTTCTCTTTCCCTCAATTCTCAAAGGCCAGTTACTTGTTTTTTCTTAATGAAATGAGGCTGCATTCAGCTTCAAGTACATTCTGAATAAGGGAAAGAAAAGAGGAAATGCCCTTCGCTGATGAAGACACCCCGTTTCCAGCAGAAAGGAGTAGCGAGGGGTGGTTCTCACAGCCCTTAAGCCTCCAAGCACCACAGAGTCAAAGCAGAGGATGGAAAGGATCCCATAGGAATCCGACAATCTGCAAGTTGGGGCAGCCAGCAACCGCAGCGCATTGTTACAAGTCCACTCTTCTCTCACTGTGAAGTCTTCGATTCTGGATTCGTCGGCGTGGCATCCGTGCATCACAGAGCCAATCTTATTAACTCTATGTTCTAGATTCTTGGTACTCTGACATTTGGGGGCCTTCCAGACCCAGGGAGAGAATGCTCCTCCCAGGGATAGCCAATTCTTAGAGACAGCAAAGGCCTCAGCCGGGACAGTGCCCTTCCTAGGCAAGCACCAATTCAGAGTCTATACCTCAATCCCTGGCATCCCCTTTGTCCAACTCCCAGACACCAAGCCCCTACTTCCCTTGCCTTAAATCATCCCAGGGCTAGGCACCAGGGACCAAGCCACCACCCCTAGAGCCCAAAGCCCACTGGGATTACTCAAACTAGCCAATCCTTAACTCTTTCCCCTGCCCTTTCTTAAGGAAACCCCAGGGACTGCCCAAGGCTTTCTCCTCACTCCTGCCTCCTGATGGTTTGTACATGACATGTTCACCCTGTCTTGGAAAATATAACTAACCATCACCCTTCAATGACCTTAGCCTCTCCATTTTGTCTTCTTTCTATAGTTTATGACCCAGGCTCATAATAGCTACCAACCCTGAGCATCCAGAAAACACTTGCAAGCACTAAGTCGTTACCCAATACTAGGCCCATGTGGTTCTCAATCCAGAACCCACCTGGTTATTGGATACACCCTGGCACCTTCATATTCTGCCCGGGACCCTGAGCCCATCTGAGGAGCACAAGTACAGGGCTTCCGGACCCAGGCTCAGAGATGGTCAGATGAGCTAGGACATGGCACAGGGCAACCACCCATGTCCCCCGAGAGAGCTACTGTTTTGGCCCAGCAGAGAAGTTTGAGTCATAAGGAAAAGGTAAATGATATTTATCTCCTCCTACTTTTTGAAGAGGGAAAGTATAAAGTAGACTTCAGTCATGTACAGGAAAGAACAGTTTTGCCTATTATCAGGGGGAACTTCAATTATTTGCAACATCTGCTCATTCTAAATTCTTCCTTGCCAGAGGACACCCAAGCAAAAGAGCTACCCCTCCATTTTCGTTGGGTTACTTTTCATTCACCTTGAACTTCTCAATATCTTTTTTTTTTTAATTTCTATTTCCTGAACATCTGACTCCTATTCCATCAGCCTCAGCTTCCCTTCCCACCCAGGACCAGCACCAGATAACTACTTAGTATTTCTATCTTCGGCACAGAAGGCTTGCTGTTGAAAAAAAAAAAGATGAAGAAAGAATGAAAAAAAGTGACACACACTGGAGCTGGGTTCCCTCCTGATGCAAAAAACTCCAAAGGTAGAAAAGCAAATGATATACCAGCATCTTAAAAATAAAGAACATACACAGCCCTGAGAAGCATTTGCTAATACCAAGGCACAGGATAAGGAATTAAATTATTAACGTCTTTTGGGGAAAAATGGAATGTCCCCACATCTAGTTTTCCAAAGGCTGCCTGTAATTTTTACTCCAATTCAGGCACAAGCAAACCTCTGGGAATATATGTCCAGGCCTATTTAATTCTCCAAGCAGCTGTCTGTGGTATGTGCTGCGGGCCCGCTGTCACTGCTGATTCTTCTGAGGACACTGACAAACATGTCCCAAGTCATGCAGGGATACCCCACACACATCCCACACACATAAGCACAGGCATTACAACTGCTCAAATTAAAAAAAAAAAAAAAATATATATATATATATATATACACACACACACACACACACACACACACACACACATATATATGGGAAACAAATGAACCTATAAATCAATTAAATCTTAGCAATTGTCCCTTTAATTTAAAGCCCCTGACCTCAAGGATATTGCCCAAGTTCTATTCCTTTGTGTTCTCCCACTTTTTTTTTTTTTTTAGCAGTATACAAGGATCATCAGGGTATAGAAGTATTCTTGATCCTTTTTTTTACAAAGAGTACCGTTCTCCCTATTAATCCATCTATGGATTGCATGCAGTCATTTTGTTTGTTTCTGTAGCAACAAGTGGGAACAACAGCTCCAGAGGTCAACAAGGTCAAATGTCCAACACATGTGGGTCCAACAAATGTCCAATACAGAACAGTGAAACTGGAATAAGTTTGAGAAGCACTAATCCAGGGAAAAAACTGTCCAAAAATCAAATTGGAAGTTTCCAGAGCTCTGAGAAGCTTGTCCTTCCCATGCAGCAGCCTCCACCATCCTAGTTCTGAGACTCACATTTATAAAGGAAACCCATCATCACTGTAGGACTTACCAACCAGAAAGGGCGACAGCTTGCAGGCTGACCAAAGCACATTAGGCTAACCTGCCATCGGTGCCTCCAGAGAAGAGCTCCGTGCGCAAGTAACACAATGGCAGCACCTGGACCTTCCTCTTCAGCACTGACAGACCTGTCAAATGTGCAAGAGGAAAAGAGTTCTGTGTCCTAATGGCTCTTCTGCTCATAGGTAATTCAGAGGCAGCCCGGACAGTCAGATGCCATCGAAGGAACCGACCGTTCTCACCACAATCATGCCACCTATGCAATGGACCTCACTCTTGCCACAAAAGCAGACATGATGTTGTTCTAACCTCAGGCAATTTCTTCCTCACAATGAGCTGTGGGCTCTGAGGACATCAGCCCTTCTAACCATACTCAAGCGCACACCTTGGAGGGGAAAAAAAAGGTGCCCACTACAGGTAAATCTCATGGGTGAAAAGCACTTGGAAACTTGACCTACTTTTAAAGAAGAATGTTCTCTTCAAATGCCCAGCTTCAAGGGCTCACGTCCTCTGGAACACAGATTAAGCCATAGCAGTTCAACAGCACATTAACCACAAGAGCCAAGCCACGTGCCCAGTATTGGGATAAAAGGACATCAGGTGCTTCCCGACATGATGTACTAAGAGGCAAAGCATCATTTACACAGCCTTCCTGACAAAAGTACGTATCACGAGAGTGAAGAGTTACACAAACCTAAAGTGCTACCAAATAATCTGTCCACATTCTTGAAAAATGTCACTATCATGAAAGGAAAAAAAAAGGGGGGGGGCAGAGAAGCTACTCCCAACCAAGAGACTACAGAGATATTACAATGACACAGTCTGCAGAATCCTGGATTGAACCCTAGGTTGAAGGGAAGAATTGCTGTAAAGAACATTATTGCGGTAAGTGGCAAGGTTAACATATGAATTGTATATTCGGTAACAACAGATCAACGTTATATAGGTCCTCTTTTTACAAACCAAACTGGTTACGAAAAGGTTCGTGTTCATAGGGAAAACATGAAGTATTTAGAGGGGAACTGGTATGATGTAACTTTCAAATGGCTCAGAAAATACAAGAAATGAAGACAATGATAAAGCAAATGCAGCAAATTATTTGTAACTGATCATTTGCATTTAAGCTACATGAGAATTCTCTGTATTCCTGCAACTTTACTCTCAGTTTGAAGTTATTTCAAAAAATCAAGTCTTTTAAAACAACACAAATTCACATCGCAAGGATTTCCACGGTAACATCTGTCAACTAAGGCAAGGCCCCCTCCCCATACTTTATTCATATCTGTCACCATCTTCTTGCCTGCAGAACCAAGACTGTGCCCCTCTTCCCCTTCCAGGCCAACTGGACACCTGGCTCAAGCTTAGCCATTCAGAGGCATCTCTTAGAAATCAGAAATTGAGATACAAGGACTGAGCCAGGAAGCTGTCATGTGGGGAGCAAAACAGAGAGATCTTCAAGTATGAGGTCTCCATAGGAAGTGTAGGCAGAGAGTTGATCTTGTTTTGCTAAGTATAGAGGGGCTGGAACAACACGGAAATATCCCAGAGCTGCTTCTCAAAGAGTAAACACAAGTGAGCATGCATTGGGTGGTCCCAGTGCTCTCCCGGGTACACGTTAAATGCTCAATAAAGATTAGCTGCAGTAAAGCAGCTACACTGAATGCCACAAGGCCCACTCAATCCACAGAAGCTAAGACACTTGTGTCTGTGCCTTGGCACAAGGAGCCTCGACAACAGACCTCCATCAATGCAGTGGGATCGCCATCACCCTAGCGTCTTCCACAAACATGGCAGAACTCTTACTGCAGACACTTCCCCCTCCTCCCCCCCCTGCTTAGGAACGGATGGCTCCTTTTCTCCTCAGGCCCACAGCTCTCACCCGGGGACAAACAGGCTGTAAGGCAGAGTACAGCCGGTGAGACGAACCACCCCACCTTCACAGGGCATCACACGGTGCAGCAAATGGCAGCAAGGGCAAGACTGGGGCCCTGGGCAGTGAGAACCCCTGGACCCTAGGGCTGACCTCAGCCACTAACCTCCCTGTCCAGCCTAGGAAACCACCACATTCGTCAGACCCTGCAGCAGGCCTCTGGGGTAGAGGGAAAGGCCCCCTCCCAGAGGTCTATATCCTCAACTGCAGGACTTGGGACAATGTTACATCCCAAGGCACAGCTGACTTTGCAGATACACTCAAGGATGCTGAGCCGGTTTTTCCTGGATGATCCAGGTGCTCTCAGGGGAATCATAAGGCCCTCAAAAGCAGGGAATGCTTCTCAGCTGTGGTCAGAGGAAGATACCATGTAGCTGCATTGAAGATGGTGCAACAGGGTTACCAGCCAAGGAAAGCATGTGGCCCCATAGAAGCCAGAAGAGGCAAAGGAATGGATTCTTCCTGACACCTCCCAGAGGAATACAGCCCTGCCCACACCTTAACTTTGGCCCAGGGAGACACATAATTCTGTAGATTTGAAGTCTGAGAACACATCAGTGGTGTTCTAAGTCACTACATCTGTGGTCCTCTGTGGCAGCAGTGGAAAACTGATACAGACCTCATTCCCTCATCTGGACATGAGTAAATTTTCATCCTTTCTGAGAAATGGGATTAGCGGAACCTAGAGACCACCTCCTCCCTTCCCAGAAGCCCCTGGGGCATTCCTGGGAAAAAACCTGGCCCTTGAACCGGATTCCTAAAGGTAATTAACTGACAAAACCAATGACCTCCGTCATCGACTGAACTTCCTTGATATCCTCTGCTATTGTTCTGCACAATGTTTTGCCACCAGAGTTTTGTGGGTTTTTTTTTTCCAGTAGTAAAACTAGAGTATGTCCCAAGTTACTAAGTGACAGATCCCAGGGGCCTCGAGTACTAGCATCCAGATTCCCCAGCACCCCCAGCAACCACTCCCACCCCGGCGGGCTTTCGTGTAGCCTCTGATTCTGTAGTGAAATCTCCATGGCCTCCTTCCAGATTTCTGAGTCATCCTCATCACTGCAGGTCCAAGCAGCAGCAGCTGGACTATATACTCCAAACAGCAAAGCCTAAGCCCAGCCCTGGAAATTCAGCAGCTGCACAGAGGTCACTGGCCCTCCCTCCTCCCACCTCATTATTGCCCCACATCTTCTCCATTCCACTGTCCTTTCATCTCAGGGGAGCCACGCAGCTGGCCCACCGACACGCAGCCAAAGACAATCCAGAGGTGCAGCCATGGCTCCTGAGGCAGAGCTGAGCTCCTTAGTGGAATGCCTCCACTCTCCGAAAGGGGGCTGAGGGCTTTTATCATGGAAATATTTCTACTGAACCAAACATCCGGGGGACAGCTACTGTCCTGAAAATGATGTGGTCTCTCATGAGTCAGGCTGGTGGCCAAGCCTTGTGGCCATTGTCAAGATGACTTTCTTAGAGCACAGACTGTCTGAGCTTCCCCTTCTTCATTCCACTGTCAGCTGCAGAGTGTGCACCCAAAGAGAGCAGTTCCCAGGGAAGGAGGTCAAGGCAGGTCCAGATGCATCGAATGTAATTGCTTTTGATGGTCTTCACTGCATCTACTCAAAACTGAAGCCCACCAGGTAAGTGGCCCAGAAGATCCATCTGGAGACCAAGAACATCACTTTTTCAAGGCAAGAGTATGTCTCCACTAAGGACTTGGCACTAGAAGTGGTTCTGGCCCCAAAGAGGTCTGCTCTAAGTGCAGAAATCAGCCAGAGAGGGCACCAGCTGCTATGGAGAGGGAAAAGTCTGTTTTGGGGTGGGCAGATCCACAAAACTCACCCCACAGGGAATTCTGTCAGCCTTTTCTCCTCCTGTCAGCATCCACTCCTGTTCAAGGGCAGATCTGCCACAGATGCCTGCTGACTGACCAAGTGGGACCATGACTCTGCCCTGGAGAAATGTGCTTCTGACAAGTGTCAGTCCTCCTGGGTGCCCGGGAGGCCCCAGACACAGACAGCCCAGCATGGCCACGGCAGGCTTGTCAAGGAATTTCCCTCAGAGCCAGAACAGAGGGGGAGGAACTAGACATGGGACAGAGGCCTGGGCCGCCATAGGCAGCAAGGAGCAACCTCCAGGATGAACCACATCTTCCCTCTCAAATATGCCTGAGCATTTCTCAACACCCGGCACTAATGGGTATAAGCAAGAACAGGTGGGAGGCAGAGCAAAGGAGCCATCGGAGGGGACCAGGCAAGCTTGGAAGGCCTCAGTCAAGAGTCCTTGAAGGCTGAACTGCAGAACCAGCAGAGACATCTTGGTAAACCCCAGCTAGTTAGAGACCTTGTTCAAAGCCCTGTGAACTCCCAGAGCTGGCATGACCATATTTTGGAGGGCTTTTTATGTTTATTTGGACTTCAAAATGACAAAAAATTTTTAAGATCAACCTTCTGTATTACTGAGGGCCTTCACACCCTTGTTAAGAATACAAATTAAATCATCTTTTCAAAGGTCAATTTTTAAAAGCTGTCTATCTTTTGACCTTGAAATCCTACAGCAATGCCCCTATGGTCTTCAAGGATGTATTACAGAAATACTCATTGCAATATTATCAAGTAAATAAGTAAATGGGGAGACAGAGGGCAATAAGCACCACCAGCAAGCAGAAAGCATAAGGTCACATTCTTTTTTTTTTTTAACAAGGAACAATGTTAACAATTAAGAAACATGCAGTTGTTAAATTCAGGGTAGATTTTTATTAGCATAGAATCAATGTCTGTGATACATTCATTTTTTAAAGTGTTACTATATTTTATTAAAATATATTAAATATATATATAGTAAATTTGTCACAAAGGGGCACAATGAGGACTTTGCGTGGAGTCCCGATACCACCTTGAAAAATTTTCTTCTTCCCTCAATCAGCCAAAGGGTTGACAGTATCATCTGGTGTGTTTTGAACTAGTAAGGGCTATGTCTGCAAGGAGGGAGAAGAAAAAGCTGCCAGAAGTCATTCTTCATTCCTTTAAACAGCAATCACTGCCTTTCCTTTTTAGTAAAAAGAAACATGAGTTGGAGGGTCTCAAAGAATTGTGATTGGAGGTCACCATGGACCCCCCAATTTCAGACAAGGTAAGAAACTGGTACTAAAATAAGATGTTTGCTGCAAGCAAAATCATTCTATGCCCAACCCCAAATGCTCTGTAAGCAATGCTGGCTTGGCGGGGCGGGGGTGGGGGGGGGATGATTTTGAATGAAGGACTTTGACAGAATCCTGTCTTGAAGCAGGGGCAGGAAGGATGGCAAATAAGTATCAGAGTAGTGCTTAACAGTACATTTGAAGGGAGGAAGCATCCTTTCATCCCATAGCATCCTAAAATGTGTCACATTTTAATTTTTTAAAAAAAGTACAGTCTGGTACAAAGAAGGGGATCAGTCCCAAATCTGACATGCAGCACAGGCCCAGAAAGCTAGAATCCTTGGCAGGGGTCATCAATATGAGGTATACCAATACAAAGGATCAGCAGGTCCCTTTTTAGTCATCTTTCTCTTCCTTTTCTCTTAAAATAACAGATTGTAAATCACTATTGTACTTTGCAAAGTAAAAGGGCCTTAAAATGAAAAACAAACCTGTTGAAGCAAAGAATGTTTTTTTCAGACACTTATTAAACAACTTAGACCCCATTCGCTTTCTCCCATTATCACAAATAATTGCTGACCCCAGAGACAAGTCCACAAAAGGCAAGGAAACGCCTGCTGTCCTGTTTCCTTGTGAACGCTTGTCATTACCAGAGACCACTGTGACCACCGCCACCATTCCAGTGTTTGCTCAGAGACCCATCAGCAGTGCCTATTAATTCACTGCTCTTCAGATAGGTTACTTTAGATAAGCAAGTGGAAGAAGGAAATTACTTTGTGGGGTTCCTTTAACTATGTTTATGGATCTCAAGGCTGAATGCGGGGCCCTGGGATAGGAGGATGGAGGAAGCATAATCCCTGTCTTCAAGGGACTCATTTCTACAAAGAAACTGGCCTCCCAACAAAAGGAAAGAGCTTGGCTGGAGGGAATGCTGCCAGAAACAGGTGGAAAAGAACACTTGAGTCAGCCTTTGAATGAGCGGCTGGGACATGTATGAGGCACTATAAGAGCATCGTATCTACAACCAATCTCTGTGCCAGGCAAAGTCCTTGCCCTCCTTTTGCTGTTGAGGAAACAAACCCAATAAATAGAAGGCCAAAATAGAGGAGCCTCATCAAAACCTTAAAACCCATAGGGCACCGCAGTTGCGTATCTGATCCAGGACAGAGAAAATAACCCTGAGCAGAGAAAGGTTACTTCGAGATTGCCTTTGATACAGCAATCCTACACAGTGGCCAGACAATGGTCTTGAGAACACAGTGAATCAGCCTGACCCCTCGCCTTCAGCCTCTAGCCATGAGCTTTGGACGACTAAGTTGTAGCTCCAGCTCATGGGACCACCAGGAGCCATCAGTCCCCTTGGAGACTGGCCCTAGGGAGGTTGGCTGAAGCCAACAAAGGTGGGGCAAGAAGTGGACCTCCTGAATGAATACACAATTCTCTCTGTCCGTTTCCAGCCCACACTGACCAAGTTATTCCCCTAACTCAAGGGGCTGGGATGCCTATAGAGGAAACACTTTAAAACTGACACACAGGGAAAGGCCATATCCACGGGATCATGAGAGTGAGAAAGATAGAAGAAAACACAAATAATCATCACGTGCATCTTGCTACCAATAGTCAAATCACATTTTTAGTCAGGATTCAGGCAGCAAAGGCCAGAGGAGGGACAGCTCTGCCTGAAAAGCGGATCCCAGACGCACCTGCTGTGCGATTCGGTGAGTTCCTCATCCCACCCTCCGTCTTGCCCTCTGTCAAATAATGACTGCCCATCTCATGGGCTGGAGGGAGGGCTAACACACAAGACTGTGTGCCAGGCTCTTAGCCTAGCGCCTAGTACACTGTGAGTATTCCCTCTATGGCTGCTAGAACTGGTAACTACTCACATAGTCTATCCAGGTGGCCTCTCGTGAGAGCAACAGAACTTCTGAAAGTTCTGACCACAGCAAAGCTGAGCCTACCGTGATGTGGCGGAGTCTCCCATGAACAACCGCATGGCCAGCTCATCGCCAGGACTCGAGACACCCCCCTCTGGCAGCAGTGGCCTGAACCTCGCCCGCCGCTCCTCTCAGCCCCTCTCTGCCAGCTTTGAGGTTTCCGTGGCGTGTAGCTGCCAACAGGGTCTCTCTTCTCAACCCCGAATTTGGGAACCATGGCGGCTCAGCTGATACAGCTTGCTCTGGAGAAATCCCCTCCGTATTTCCAGAAATGCTGACTTACACTGCTGGGACCCCATAGGGTTTTACTTCTCATATCTGAAAAGCACAGTATTTCCGATCTCACTGACCGAACCACAACCTAGGATCACCATGACATACGAGCACATGGACACAGGTGAGGTAACAGGCTCCCACACTGTAGCATACCCTGCCTCATGCAGTGGAGGGAGACAGACCAGCCCGACAAAATCCTGTCTCCCTCCCCCTCACACACCCCTGGAGCAGTTCCCCAAATATCACACTCGAAGCCAAACGCCATGTGCTCCAAGAACCTGAGACCTTACTTCTCCGAACGTGATTCACAGAACAGTAGCACAGACACCACTGGGAGCTTGTTGGACATGCAGATTCCCAGGTCCCACCCAGACCTACCCCGTCAGGACCAGCTTTTTAACTGGCTCCCCAGCCGACACTGCTTTAGAGCATTCAGAATAAAATCATCTACCCAGTTAGGGTTGTGACAGTGTCATTTTTACTTGGTCTTTCTCTTCCTTCGTGTAAGTTCCATGACAGCTCAGACTACACCTACCTTAGCCACTGGCATATGGTACATCCATTCCTCCATGCAATGAGTATTTGAGTATAAACAGGTGGTCTATCAAATAACTGAAGAGGCCAATCCTGTTGTAAGTGCACCGCAAAATGCGGGCAAGGATGTAAGAGAAACCTCGAGACACAGAATATGGGGAGGGGTGGGGGGGGCAGTTCTTGAAAGGAGTCAGATAAGTCCTCTCTAAAAGGAAAAGTAACATGAGGACAAGGCATGATGGAAAAGGAGGAACACATGGGCTAAGAGCAGGTCAGGCACAGGCAGAGCACCTGTACCTGGCCCCCCGAAGAGTCTGCTCCTGTGAGCTAGTCAAGAGGGACAGTCAGTATTTGGCCCCGGTGGTATAACAAAGAAGCTCCTGGAGACAGATTCAGAAGGCCCGGGCCCTTCAGGACTGCTGGGGACAGAAAGGTCATGTCTGCGGTCACAGCGGACATTCCCAAGGCTCCTGGAGCTGGGTATGAGAAAGGCAGTCCCTCAGGGAGAGCTGGCTGGATGTTGGGACTACTGGCCACAACCCTCCCACCCTCAAATTCCACAGGTCTACGGTTGCGTGCCAAGTAGAAACGTGCAGTTCACTCACTGTTTTCGAAAAGCTGATCCAGGAGTTTGTGGGCAGCAAGACAGCCAAGGGTCTAAGAAGCCAGTCCAGTTGTTACCCTACAGCAGTGTGCTGGTGGAGAGAGACCAAATGACATGTGTCATACCAATGGGGTTCTGATGAGAAAGTGGGCAGAAAAGGAATACTCCCGAGGCCAGTGGTCTCTGTGCACTGCCCCCAAAAGGACAACCCCTCTGACCTCAGTCTCAGGAGGGGCACCATCCCACCCCCAGCAGCCCCAGAGTAGCCTCTCGACAGATCCACCCAGCATGGGGCCCCGGCTGCAAAGTGTCCTTGGAGGTCATTGGACCCATCCAGTCTTTATAGAGGTAAGAAATCACAACTTTGAGAGGAGATGTCTTGCCCAAAATTAGCAGCACGAAATGACAGCACCAGGAATTGAATCACAGAATCAAGTCTATAAAGCTTAAACTTACCTGCAAATTACTTTCCTTCATAAAACTCAGTTTCGAAATGTTACTCTTATTCCATCTGGGTCTTATGTGATGAAATAAGACAGAGCAGCCTGCATTTCCAAATCTTAATCCTTCCCCTAAATTCTCTGCCCGTCCCCATCCCCAAAGACTTAACAGCCTAACAAACTCCTGGTTTGCTTCAAAAACAGCATGTAAAAGAAAAAGAAAATCTTTCACATTTGAGTATGAGAAGTTTAAAAACTTTGTAAATAAACAAAAAGTTTTAACATCTAAAAAGTCTCAATTTAGGAGCTATAAGGAACACAGAACCAGAACAAAAGCTTGTTTCCCAGACATTGGGCTTACAGACCCAAGAGACCAGAAGCCATCCAGGAAATGCTCAGAGACTAAATAGGGCATTTCAAAACTGGGTGGGCTAAGACTGTTGTCTACGGTCACTGTGTAAAATCATATGGATACTCAGAACACTAATTCTCTAGGAAAGGAGTCTGATGACGTTTTTAAGTTAATCTTCATCCAATTATATATTTCAACCATAATCATGGAACCAGGTCTTTCCCTGGGGTTTTGGTTCCAGCTGAGCCCAATAAGTCAAGGCACCCTTGGGCACATCCCAGTACTCTGCTGTCCTGCCATCACCTCCTCCATAAAAAGAAGGGGAATGGCGTAAAGCTCAGGTGTCCCGCAGCTAATGGACTCAACAATTCCCTCACATTGCTGGAACAAAGCAGAAAAGTAACTCACGCTAAGTTAGCTCACACAAAGCATCATTACTCCCCTACTCTGAAGAAGTACCTGTCCCTCATTATAGATTTAAATTGTCACTACTCTTAAGGAAATGACTAGGAAGTTGGTAAGAACGACCAACAAGTTGTATTCTGTTTCTAGGGAGTTAGTGTCAGCAGTGACATCCGCCCCCACCCTCACTAAATGGGTATTTGGATGTTTCCCCAAAGGTCCATTATTTATAAGGCAAAAGTTAGGGTTTCTCTGGCATCAAGTGGAACTTAGGCAGTGAGGTAATTTGTTTTGAAACTACAGCAACCATTCCAATTTCCACCACCCCCCCAATTTGGCACTCTCGTTAGTTACTCTGGGTCAAGAGAAGGAGATGCAGGCTTCAGAGACCATGTAAAGCCTGCCGGGCCACCCGCAGCACAGCCAAGAATTCCACCCCAGACAATCCACAAAGTGACTTTGTGCTCATTTCCCCATCAACACCCAGGCACGCTCAGACGTACAAAGTCAACGCAGACACATCGACAGACCTAACATATTTCAACAAGTCTTCCACAGTTCCAGCATTCATTTAAAAAACAAAAAATAAAAAAAATAAAAATAAAAAAAATAAAAAAAAAATAATAAAATAAAAAAATAAAAAACAAAAAATACAACCTACCACGATGGCTACATTATTCTTATCCTGACGGAGAAAGAGGGTCCACAAAGTCCACTGGAAGGACCACAGACCCCTCCATCCCAAAAAGCATAACGCATACAGTTTCGAAGAGTTCAAAAGCCACCTGAAGTTTCTCTCTGTACATCTGGCTAAGGACCCCCGCCGAATTAAAACGTTACAAGGAGTCCCCTTTTCTAATTCTCTGAACTTCCCATGACTCCTTTGTAAATGGGGGTGTGAATGACCACCCCATTCCCAAAGTGATCCACCACAACAGGGACAACTGAGAAAACTGGCATCTGGTAGCATTTCTGGGGGGAAAAGTCAGACCCGCAGTTATCAACGCTCCCAACAGTGTGAGTGCCTCCTGCTCCTCTGGGAATCTTTTGCCGAACAGTTTCAGCAGGAAGCCTCCAAATCTGTTTGTACTTGGTCACTGACTTTTCAAGACCATAAAATGACCATCAGGGAACAAAACTACACATTATTTAGGAATGCCTACATAGGTACTAACAATAAGGCAGGATTGGTCCCAACAGAAAGTTAAAATACTTGTCACCTCTGAGGTGAGGGGGGAGCCCTCAGTATTTTTAACACTGATTGCTTCACCTGGTTGTGGGCTTCACAGACGTTCATTCTACTCTTCACACTGTACCTAGACATTTTATATATTCTCTATGGATAGGTCACAAAGCTATTTTTTTGTGTGTTTGTTTTATGGGGGAGTTGGGATTCGGGTCAATGACAAGGACTTCCAGCCCCCATTTAAGACACACCACTAAGCCTGTGGAATGAGGTCTGTGCTTGTCAAAGGGTGGGGCCCGCAAAGGAACAGCGAACATTCTGGCCCCAGGGGTACTGTCTATAAATACATTTTCATTTTTAAACGTCCACACCCTGGGACAGTCCTGTGCTCTGGGGCTGAGGCCATGCTGACCTCTGGTGCTGCCTGTCACTCTGGGAAAAGCTGGTGTTGGGTTTCTGCAAACCCAGTGGTCTTTCCTCTTACAGGCTCTGCAAGCCTATTTCCTGTGGCACATTCTGTTACCATGAACCAGCTCAGTCAGTCTTCCCGATCAGCTGAGAAGGGACTGAAGGCCCAGCGACTGTGGCCAAGTTTGGAGGAACACTTGACCACTTCCCCCCCTCAGCTGAGGCCAGGGTTCCTTAGGTATCCTCCTCCAGGTGCCTCATTAATACTTGACCTTCCTCGGGAGAATTCTGCTCTTCAGGGAGCAGTCAAGTGACCGGCTTATCATAAAAGTAGGCAAAGTGTCACTTACCCATATTGTCTTGGCCAAATAAGGAGAGCATGCAATTCAGAAACAAACCCCGTTATTCAACAGACTAAGCTGTCACTTCTACTTTTTGGTTACAATAGCCAACCATCGACACCATGACACTCAACAACACTTTCACTGGTTTTGGACCTCTTGGACTCCTACCCTGGATAGACACACCGTAGCATACGCCTAATAAAGGAAGTGCTGGTATCCCTCACCTCCTCTTAGAAGTCTCTTCATCTCACTCAAATCTGGTTTAAAAAAGTAGAAGCCCAACTACAGATACAGAACCTACTCTAATAGGTGTCTTTCTTTAGAAGTAAACATTCCACTTGGATCCTGCCATCTCTGGAACCCAAGACAGGCCTGGCGTGTGTGTGTGTGTGTGTGTGTGTGTGTGTGTGTGTGTGTGTGTGCGCACATGTGCAAGTGCACACACATACATCACAAGCCCAACATTCTTCTTGATGGATTCAAGGCAATAGGTTCCAGGGAAACCACTGTTAAGAGTTTAGGAAAAGTAAAGGCCTGCCAGTTCCAGGAAGACAAAGGGTTTCAACAGCTAACAAGGGAACCAAATGATCTCATGCCCCTTTCCCACTGAGACTCTAAATGGGATCCTTCTCAAATTCAAAGTGCTCACTTACAGGCACAGTCACTGTTTCCACCCAAGAGGACCCACGGGGGAGGAGAGCCCAACCGGGAAACAGATTGCAGAAGTAGCTTTTTATGTCTACCCCAGACAATCTGCAGACAAGCCTCCTCAGCCAAGGCGGGGGCTGACCCTCGCAGTGAAAAGCAAGACCCTGGCGTTAGTCCCTACATCTAATAGCTACTTCCTTTCCATCGAGGCCTGGGCCAGGACTCAAGGTAAACCCTCCAATTACAGGCCTGCATTTCTGGAGCATGGGCCTGTGCTCCAGTGTCATTCCTAGTGATTTCCACATGCCTGGGAAGACACAGGCAGGAAACGGCCACACCTCCAGGACTCAGGTGCCTTTCCCCATGTGCCCTGGTGATGGGATGGTGCCCAGTCCTGAAGGGATGGGAGGGAGGCATGAATATGGCTCTGCTCTTGTAGCCCTCACGTTTGCCTCTTTTATTACACACCCAGATGACGGGCACTGTGCTGCGCTGAGCGTTAAGAGAAGGTGGTATTTCCTTTTAAGGTCAAAAAGTTTTAAAGATTCTTCCCTGCAAATGCCCCCCCACCCCCAGGAGTGGCCGTACTTCTGGCATCCATGGAGAGAAAAGATTAAGACCAAAATGCTCTAAAATAAATTTTTCATTAACCCCACTATCTCCTACATACATTTTTAAAACAGCGAAGTTACTCCAGGACAGTTTTTTTCCATAGGCAATACTTGACACAGAAGGATTAAGGATCCCATGACTAACTCCCACACATAATAGCCAGCGTTCTGCCCCAAACTAGGGCTAGGGTAGCAGCTGGGGGGTAGAAAGCAACTTCTGGTTCCGTGTGAAGGTAGAAAATATTTTTTAAGTAAGCCACAAGCCACACTATCTCCCACAGCTGGGGGTCTTCTCCAGTGCCCCATCCCAATGAGCGCCCCATCCCCCCCCCATACACTCTCCTATAATTCCCTATGGAGGGTTTGAGAAATCCCCACCTCTGTTCTAGAATCCTAATCCTCTCTTCTCTCCCGTCACAGAGCAAAGACTTCTCCTACAGGCAGCCCTCCATCCTTACACACCTAGGAGGCTCAGAGCAAGGGAACAATGAGAAGAAGGAAGGAAGGATTCTTTATGGAAAATTTCACAGACAACTAACATGAGTTAAGCATTTGAGG
This sequence comes from Spilogale gracilis, assembly GCA_004023965.1. NCBI lineage: Eukaryota > Metazoa > Chordata > Mammalia > Carnivora > Mephitidae > Spilogale > Spilogale gracilis. The sequence goes on along the minus strand of PITA01005784.1, from coordinate 51,174 downwards.
AGGAAGAAGAGTGACCAGACCTACTCTAAGTACAGCATAACTCTGATTCCACATTCAGGTTTTAAACTTCCAACTGTAATAAAGATAGAAGAAAAAAAAATCAACAGTCTTCCCAAAGGCCCAAGCTACATGAGCAGCCTGGCTTCCCCACCTATCCATCTGACAGCAGCAGAAAGACCCAAATTTAGACGCAAAGGTGTTCATTTTCCTCTTCTCTGTGTCTTTCTGGCCTGCCTGCAGCACTGCCTTCTCTACCTCCTTTCCCCTTTATCCTGTGTCTATTCTCCAGCATATTCAGGGGACAGTTCAAATTTCTTACCTTGGGATAGGAGGCCTTGCAGTTAGATCCCTACCTGATTTCCCAACTCAGCCCCTTCCCATAGACACCACACACACACACACCCCTCCATGAACCACAAACCAGGCTCCAGAGTGTTCTGGGATTCCCCTCACGTCACCACTTCCTGCCTTCCACTCACCTACTTTGGGGTCTGTGCTCAAGTCTCACTCCTTCCAGGAAAGCCCAATCAGCATCGTTGGCTATCAATCTACCTTCCCCTAGAGTCCACCTCACATTCCTCTCCAGTCTTTAAGGCAACCCCTCTAATCCTCCCCACTAAAATGAGTCTTTCTTTCCCCTACCTGCCCTAGGCTTTTTTTTTTTTTAATTTTTTTAAAGATGTTTTATTTATTTGACAGAGAGAAACACAGCCAGAGGGAGAACACAAGCAGGGGGAGTGAGAGGGAGAAGTAGGCTTCTCGCTGAGCAGGGAGCCCGATGTGGCACTCGAACCCGGGTCTCTGGGATCATGACCTGAGCCGAAGACAGTCGCTTAACCAACTGGGCCACCCAGGCGCCCATGCCCTAGGCTTCTATCTCATTGTGGGAGACCTCAGACCAGAGAGTTAGCTTCTGGGTACCCTTCACCTTCCTGAGAGTTCTTGGCAGTTCAGGAAGTGACCACCTTTACCTATGTGCCCTACAGAGCATCCAGCATAAACCTTGGCCAATGGTGAGGACCCAGTGACCTATGAAGAGACTATGCCTTAGTGTTTCAAGGGTTCTTGTGAGTGGCTCTCTGAATGCCCATTTTAGAATCAAACCAAGAACACTGACAGCCCGAATATGAGGCTAGGTTTTTGAGTTTGTTTTTAAGCGTTTTTGAACACACACACACACACACCCCACACTAGCACAAGTATTCAATCCCATCAGTCTACCCCATTCAGGCTCTATTTCCCCATGGGAAAACACCCGACTTCCTCTGCAAAGCCTGCATTCCTCTAGGACCTACTCAGAAAATATAGGACTTTGGAAGGCACAGACACACTTTTCTTTATGAAAGACACAGTTTCTGGGGAAGTAGCCCTGTTTAAAACAACTACATTTATACACTGTAGCCACGGATTTCCTTAGTCAGACCAACCTCCACACTTTTTCTTCTCATTCATGTGTCCTGTGGATCTCGAATTTACACTATTCCCATGGCCCTAAAATCCATTTGCTTATCAACAGATAGAAATGGCCGTGTTGTTAATGCTCCTCCCAGATCAGAAGTCTGCTTACGTGCTCCAACGAAAATAAGGAAGCAATACAGGACTGCAGTCAAGAAGATCTGGAATCTTTTTCCAAGCACAAATGTTTCTCATTTGGTCCAGGCTCTGCTTCAATTACACGCCAAGAAAAGACAAAGAAAAACCCCACTACCACCCACTCCTGCCTTCATGAAGACATTATAAATTATCTTTGTTACGTCATACAGCAAAGTTGCCTCACATAAGGTAATGCTGACAGATGGTTACAGGAGCAGTTTTACTCCACAACTGCTTTGTTCGTAGGTGTTCTTCATTCCCGGGTGTCCTCCAGGCATCCACCTTACCACTCTCCAGAAACCCAGCAGCATGGTGATGTGGGTACAGTCTGAAGCCTTTGATGTTAATTTTTAGAGAATGGTCATGAACATCATCATCAAAAAACAACCACCATTAAATAAGTTCAGGAACAAAAATTGACTGGATGGAGTGTCTTACTCTTCTACTTTCCCCAGCTAGGTAATTTCCCCATCGATAGTTTTAACATTCAACATTAACTCCAAGGCCAACCCCACTGTAGCCATTTCAAATACATTTATAACAGCATGCTATCTCCTCTGGCACATTTTGTAGATTGGGTCAACTCTCAGGTAAGGTATTTAAATCCCCAGCATCCCATAACAGCACTAGGCCTATCGCCTTTTCAGTGTTGGTTACAGGCTAATAATGCAAGACAAAAATCTTTCCCATTTAAGCCAAAAGGAAGAAAGGTAAACTTTGAAGTACAGGTACTCTTAAAGGCTAGACAACCTTTATTATCATGATCCTTTTCCCCTCTAAGGTCTTCTGTTGTTGAGCATATGAACTTACCCTAGATTCCACACCAAAGTTTTTTTTCCCCCAACCAGAAATTTTACACGTAGAAGTAATTTCAGTGGGCCCATGGCTTAGCAAACTCTGCCAAAATTCCAACAAAATGCTGTGGAGGGGTAGAAGGGAAGGGAAACACCTGGTACAGAGAAGAAATTCACAGCAAGCATTACTTCATTTATTGAGTTCAATGTTCTAGCTTAAATTCAGATCATGTAATTTTGCACTTACTCAATACATGCATGCTTGCTTTTATTCAACAGTAACCTTGTGTCTTCCAAATTTCCAGTGAAAAATTAGGGCTCTAGGGAGAGTCTTGGGTTTATCCTGTGCTCTCACATACCCTGATTCACCACCATCCAGGAAGCAGGAATCTTGACCGTGCCCTTCCTTCTAACACTAAAGAACCTACAGCCCAATTATTTGGTTACTTGACCGAAAGAGTGGGAGGCAGGCTGAGGTGTAGTACCTGGCTCTCAACAGACGCTCTCTCTTTGTATCCACTGATTCACAGCAACTCCCAAATTCATAAAGTCATGGTCTACTTCAATTTCTGCTCCCACACCTGCTCTGTATTTAGAGAAGCTGAAGTCGTTAAGTGTTCTCTTCCAAGCTAACCCCAAGGTTTGCAAAATGGGAGGTCAGTCTATCACCATTTTTGGATTGCCAAAATCTCCTTTTCCTTCTTCAGAGCATTTTGATTTCTCCCCTTGTCCCTACACACATTTTCTCCATGCACAACCATTAGCTAAAATCCAAAGTACAAGCTGCTTAGTGGAGACAAATCCTCTGCCTCCAAAATGTAAGAAGAAAAACACAATCAAATCTTCTCAAGGGAAAGTCATTGCTAAACACAATGCAATTCAGTTCAGACCTCTGCTCATCACTTTCTTGTAAGTGGTAAATGGCCTTTGAGTCAGTTTCATCTACTGTAAGAGCTCTAGTAAACACTCTTTCAGCTGTGTAGGTGACATTTCAAAGCAAAAAAAAAAAAAAAAAAAAAAAAAAAGGATAGGGTTCAAGCTATCTAAGAGTTGTCTTTATGAATTCCCAGGGTCTCATCTACAACTGAAACACCTGGTGGTCAACCAGGAAGAATTCTCTCCCAATGGGAGATATTTGGCAACGTCTGGAGATATTTTTGGCTGTCACTACCGAAGGTGGGGTGGTGTTATAGGCTAGGCTACTGGCTTCTAGTGGGTCGAGGCCACGTGTGGTGCTCAACATCCCAAGGACACACAAGGCAGCCTCCACAACAGGATCATCCAACCCAAATGCCAATGGCATAGAGGCTCTGACCCATTATTAAAATACCGGTAGCAGGAAGAACACTCAGGCAATGTCCTAAGTCCTAATCCTTCTCCTGGTGGGCTGCCTGGTCTGGACATAACAACTGAATTTCTACATCTCTGGTTCACTGTCATTCAACAATGATGATGTTGGCCAGTTTCAGAGATTTTGCAACCTCGAAACCAAACTCAACCATTACTTCTCAAAGCCTTCCAGTATGGCAGTTCAAGCCTGGAGCTACTAGTTATCTCTTACCTTAACACCTTTGATTAGGACATTTCCCCACCAGTCTTCTCCCAGCCCTATCTCACTTCCATTGGGAGGAGCAGCAATGCTCAAAACAACTGGTTTCTATCATCACCCACCAAAGAAGTCACTGGTGACTTCCCTAGGTCACAGAAGTCAAAAAGCAGAGAGTTCCTGCACCTGAGGAGCCCCTTCCAACTCTAAAATGATTCTTTGCAGTCAACAAACTAAGGACCAATATGGTAACTTCATTTCGAATTCTTTTTTTTTTTTTAAACATTTTATTTATTTGACAGAGAGAAACATAGCCAGAGAGGGAACACAAGCAGGGGGAGTGAGAGAGGGAGAAGCAGGCTTCCTGTAGAGCAGGGAGCCCGATGTGGGGCTCGATCCCAGGTCTCCGGGATCATGACCTGAGCCGAAGGCAGTCACTTAATCAACTGAGCCACCCAGGCACCCCTCATTTCGAATTCTATATTCTGCCTTGCAAAAATACATATGCAACCAGGTGAGACAGCCTTGCAATAGAATTCCAAGGAATAATGTGGGTACAGCATGTTTAATGATATATACAGTTTTTGCATTTTCATAATGCTTGGCAACCATAAATCAGCCCGCCACCCCAGCTTAGGAGATAGACTCAGAATCAAGTCATTGTCTTATGGATAGAAAAAATATGTTATCGGGGCGCCTGGGTGGCTCAGTTGGTTAAGCGACTGCCTTCGGCTCAGGTCGTGATCCTGGAGACCCAGGATCAAGCCCCACATCGGGCTCCCTCCTCAGAGTGAAGCCTACTTCTCCCTTTCTCACTCCCCCTGCTTGTGTTCCCTCTCCAGGTGTGCTTCTCACTGTCAAATACATAAAATCTTAAAAAAAAAAAAATATGTTATCACTTTGCCATTCCCAAAACCTTGTCTCCTGGCTCTAACTGAATGCATGCCTCCCATGAAGAGAGACCAGATTAATCGAGAGGCTGAGCCTCTCCATATTCTACCAAACGGCTTCCAGAACTGAAGAACACAGAAGTAGTTTTCCAAGTAAAATTCTCACTTTCAGAAAGAGGAATTTAACATGTCTGATGTGGGAGAGGATTAACATCTTTAACTACCTCTAAGAGTTCTTCATTGTGCATGTGTTCCTCAAACAGTCCAGAACAGAGAAACACCCACCCCATCACAATGCACAGGAATCCTACTGTCTCCATCACACCCAAGTCCAAGGGTCCTCTAGATTCCCAAGCAGCGAGAGAGTAGTGGGCTAAAGGGAAAAACAGGAGAAAACATCCAGAAGGGGGAACCAAGAGGGAAGCTGAACTTCTAAGGCTAAAAGGCACACAGCCCAGAGCTTTAATACATTCATTCACTCCAAACAGAACAACAGTCACCATGAATTCCCTAGTATACCCATCATCCATAAACCAAATTAGAGAGGTAAAACAAAGATTGTGGAGGGGGAGAGAAAACACCATGGATGGCAACAAAGGGTTAACGTCCCAGAGCAAAGCTTCCTCTCAGCAAGCACAAATCCGAAATCATAATAAAAATGCTGAAGGACTTAGTCATGAGCCCTCCCCTCAGCCATCAGAAGGAATGGCAAAAATGCTGAGTGAATGCTCAGAGCCAGAAAGATTCCATTTTCTTTCTAACTGTGCAAAGAATTTGCATTTAAAATGAGCATTTCATCAGACCTTCCAAGAATGCTTGATATTTGGCTGCTACCAAGAATATAAGTGATCCTCTGCCAACTCCAAGTTTCTAATTATTTACTCTCAGCCCAAGTATCTGGGTTCCCAAGTAGACAGAGGAACACTTGCAGCTTAACATATCTTCCAAGTCAGAATGGAAAATAAAGTCCAATCACATGGACAAAAATACAAATAAAAGGCTAATTTTCTGGTGACTAAACTCTCCATGAAGCAAACTTTACTTTCTATATAGTTTCACATTCACAAGCAAAGTAGTATCAAGAAATGAAGATCTGTTCTACAAACTCTAAAGACAAGTCTTCAGAACATCCACAACTTCTTGTTCAGATGCAAGGCTTGCGGGTCAGTCAGGAGAAGCATGGGGTGCCGGAGCACGATGGAGCCCAATGGCAGGAAAAGACCGATGGGCCGTCCTGCCCCCCAGCCAGGAAAGCCACTGCCTCTATTCACAGGACCAGTCCATCACCAGCACTGCTTCTCAGCATCCATATCCGAAAAACAGAGCTGTCATTTGTTTCGAAGGAAGGAGGGTGGAAGGGAAGAGAGCATTCGCGGGGCAACACCAGCGTGCGCCTCAGCAGGGTCAGAGAGAGGGGAAGTCAGTGGGTGGCTTCAGCCTTGCTCCCTAAGAGGGACAGTTTTCAGTGGTTTATTAAATACAGCAGAGCCTTTGATCTTTTCCACTCACTATTAACACTGGAGGGTGGAAAGAGGATACAAAAACATCAATGGAAGTTCAGAAAAGGGTTACCAGAGCCATGGGGCTGGGAGAGAGGCAGGAGGCACCCCTGTTCTGAAGGGGAATGAATCCTCCCAAGCAGCCACAGAGCCCGTGGCAACGGCCAATGTGCACAACACAAAGGCAATTCTTGGGAGGCTCAAGTTGTTTTAGTGTCTCCCTCCACGTCTTCCTCCTGACTACGGGGGTGGCTGCTCTGTGGTCAGGATAACTTTTCACCAGAGCTCCATTTCCTACCAAGGGCATTTCAATTAAAGATGAGACACAAAGCAATGCAACAGGGAAAGAGAAATCCAAGGATGCGGCCCAGCCTGTAGCCTCCATGTGGTTCTGTTCCCACAGAAGCCTTGCACCAAGCTGGCTTTGTGTTTTCGAGTCTGAGAAGGGAGCCCTAGACCAGCTGGCATAGCCATCGCCTCAGCTCAGGGCCATTTCCTGCTGCTCCTCTCTCCTTCAGCCTACAGCACTACCCACCCTCCTCCTAAACGCAGCCGACTTCCCTACCTCCCTCAGGTGGGATACTTCTCCAAAATCTCTGCCTGCCTGCAAAGCCCCAGGCTAGGAATCTCCACCCTCAGGGTCCAGAAAGGGAGGTCACAGGCTCAACATTAGGAAGCAAACAACAATGATGGATTCTCAAAGTGACCCCCCTGACACTTGGAACATCAGCCACCTCCCTGGCTTACCTTAACTGGCAGGCCTCTCAGGAGACGGAAGCCTGGGAGGCTGGGCTGTGGACAGCACCGAGCCTAAGTGCAGGACCTGCCACCCGGCCCTCTCCTTCTGTGTAACTACACTCCACAGTGCTCCTTCCCTGATGTGTTTCCAAACCCCATCAACCCTCCTTCCTGACTCCTACAAAGCAAAGCATCCTCAACCATGAAATGCTTAACGTGCTCAGAGAGGGTCTAGCCAACACCTGTACTTTCCCTCTCCTGTGCTGACCGGGCCACTTCTGGGCCGGCACCAATCCCCGTCAGAGCTTCTAACTACCGCTAACAAATGTCCCTCTGTTGTAAATCAATTTCAAAGGATATTCAAGACTCAAGGAATAGTGGAAAGGTAGTTACCAATTTAAAAAATACTTCACCTTTTTTGAATAACACACATTCATATTTTTCTATCTTATTATTTTTCTGCAAGGTAGAAAGAGCAATTAGAGGGTTGTTTTTTTTTTAAACTAGACCTACCGCTTGCCAAATGTGGCTCTGCCAGGCAACCACATGAGTTAGCAGACTCTGAATGGTGGTTTAACCAGGCCTCCCATCACATCCCCTGTCACCAGGGAGAGGGGGCAGGAGTGGAGAAGACAGAAAGAAAGAAGAAATGCCCCAGGCTGAGCATCTCTGGATGCCTGAGAGGACCACTTGACACTGCATCAACCCCACATTTTTTTTAAAGGTTTATTTGTGAGAGAGAGAACACCTGTGGGGGAGTGGGGGGGTGAATGGAAGAGGGAGAGGGAGAATCTCAAGCAGACTCCCCACTGAGCATGGACTGCAACATGGGGCTTGATCCCAGGACCCTGAGATTATGATGTGAGCCGAAATCAAGAGCTAGATGCCTAAGTGACTGAGCCATCCAGGTGCCCCCAACCCCACATTTCTTATTCATAGACAACACTTTCCCCATATCGAGGATTCAGAGACATTCCACAAATGGTACAGAAAAACAAGGACCAATCAGACACATCTCTTTTGATGATCGGGGTGTCCCTTCTCACTACATCCAACTGAGAAGGACAAATGACAAGCACAGAAGGACCCCCAAAGGGGAAGACGGCAAACTTACCATTTCTAATACCCATCTCAAGGAAAATCAGGGGAGAGGCAAGCAGATGACTCTGCCCGATTCTCAGCGTGCAGAGAAACTGGAGAAAGGCCTGGGCACAAAAGCAAGCTTTGTCCCCATTCGCCATCCCTACACAAGCCCTTGCTCCGAGGAAGACGCCGGGAACCACAGCAGGGCTGCTCTGGGAGCCAGCGGCCAATAGAGGCTCCATTGTTGCCTCCCCTGAATCTGTCCAAATCCCAAGAAGGGGAAGCCAAGGCCCAACAACTGTTGGTGAGACAGAGTGAATCAGACCTGACCCTCCTGTCACCATCACTTAAGGAACGATTTTTTGTTTTGTTTTGTTTTGTTTTTCCCAGCCTTCTGGCAGTCCTGCTTCCCAGCTATGGCTAATTTTACCAGACAGGTAGCTCAAATCATTACAAGCCACACAAAAGAAAACCATCCCCGACAATTTATCCTGGGTGTTCAAGGCAGAAGATGACAAATGAGAGGCCCACCTACAGCCAGGCAGCAAATGAGGCAAAATGGGACTTGGCCACCCCTCCCTGGGCCCTCCAGAGGGCCTCTGGTCCCCACAGACATGCAAGCCAGCCCTTGCCCAGTCACACTGCCACACACCTCTCTTTTGTCAAGGACCCCAGCTTGTCAGGGCTCTGTAAGGGGGGGGTGATGGTAGCAAGCACCAACATAGCCCAGGCCACCTCCTGCCCCTCCATACTCTGGTGCACCCTGTTCACAGCAGGGACTCTCCCCAGGCAGAGCCACACTCCAGAGGAGACAGCTCATTTCAAGAGGCTCTTCTGCCAGCAAGGCCTGACACCCGAGGAGGATGGGCCCGTGCCTCTGCCGTCACCACCTCTCTGCCTTAATAGGCAGCTCAAACATCTCCAGGCAACCCCAAGAACATCCCCCCTTCACTCCACTCCAGTGCACATGCAAGTTCAAGAGCACTAATAGCTTGTTCAACATTTTGTAAGGCACAACATCCTACTGGTTAAGTCCTCTCGCACTCTGAATCCCCATCCCACAGCCTTTGGCCTAACACTAGCTCGTCAAGAAGGCCTGCCTGCACACTTTCCTACAGCAGAGCAACAAGAAGGGCAGAGCTAGGGAGAACCTGGGCAGGGAGGCACAAACACAGAGGGTAGCAAGCCCTAGGCACAGAAACGGCCACAAATATCCATACTTCCAGGCTTCCAGGGTGATCAGAGGCTCTGAAAGCATACTGACTATGTGATAAGCCCTCGTTACCATCCCCATCTATTGGGAATCTAAAATTAGCCCAAAAAGCATGTCTTCAGCCCTGTGTCTCCTACGCTACACCTGATAAGTGTCACTACCTCCTCTGTCAGTAACTTGTCTTGGGGAGTGCTATAAATACCGAAGCCTACCCGATGTGAATTATGAATACCAGGAATAGTTTCAGGGTTTCCAGGCACTGGCTGTGTGACAAGGGTGTCAAATTCAAAGTCGCCTATGCAAGATGCAGACCCAGAGAACACTCAAATCCCCAGGGCCCGCCCCCCACCCTTCTAAGCCGTGTGCAGGCTCCACTCCAGAGCACATCTGCCTCCTGTGTGGCTGGGGATGCTCCCACAGCGGCTCTGGAAATCATGCAGATGCTCCCGGTCTATCGGCACCCGGCTGAAAAGTCTGATGCCCTAGAACATAGTCAATTTCAAGTTACTGCAAAGAACAGCAGGGGGTCAGCCTTCCTGGATATTTAGAGCTCATTCAGAGATTTGAAGGGAGGAGAGACTCTTGGAAACAGAAGGCTGGAGGGGAAGCAGATACCGACTGGATGATCCCAGGCTGTTATTGGTCTCCCCTGAAGCTTGCACCCAGAGGGTATTTTCATTAGATGATTGTGGAATCATCTTCAGGTCTTGCGTTGCAGAGATTCACAACGGAGAATCCCAACCCCCCTGGGTACCGCTAAGGGAGCTTGCTGAAGAGCAGGCAGCCAGCAAGGATCCAGTGGGCCTGGCTGTGGAATAAAGCCCTCAGCACTACGGTAAAGGAGGGACAGAAGGGGGCTTGGAGGACAGAAGCCTAGGGAATGTCGACACATGCAGAAGACAGGAGGGATGGCCAAGAAGGAAAGGTCCCAGGAGAAGGCAGGTCACAGGAGTAAGGTGTTCTAGAGGCAAAAAGCAGAGGGTGTTAGGAGAAAGGGAAAACAGCAAAACAGTAAGAGCAACTGGAGAGTAAGCCACCAAACCATTGCTGGAGCCTTCCAGGAGGCTGTTCAGGGGCAGTGCTAACTGTAGAGGTTGAAGAGTATGGGCAAGAGGCAGAGATGCACCTTTTTTTGAAGGGACCAACCAAGATCCAACTCAGCACTAGTCAAGTTGTAAAAGTGAAATAAAAAATTAAGCCTAATTCATCAGTTCACAGGCCGTCTTTTCTTTTTTTTTTTAAGATTCTATGTATTTGACAGAGAGAGAGCGTGCCAGAGAGGGAACACAAGCAGGGAGAGTGAGAGAGAGAGAAGCTGGCTTCCCACTGAGCAGGGAACCCAATGCGGGGCTCCATCCCAGGACTCCAGGATCATGACCTGAGCGGAAAAGTTAATCTTAAAAGACAGTTAATGACTGAGCCACACAGGCATCCCCACGGGCCCTGTCTGTAACAGCCTGTGCCCTCCCATCTTCTGGTCCTTGTTCCTTCAGTCTCTGCCATCCAGAAAGCTCCTCTGCATTCTGACCTCGGACACCACTCCAGGCTCAGTGGAGCCGCCCTTCCATGGAACCCCTCTGAGCTCCACAGGTCCCCCTCACTTCCCCTCCCCGCTGGGTAGTCTTCCCTGACCTGCCAATTGCAAGGATTTGGTCTCCCCATCTCATCACAGGCTCCTTCAGTTAGACTCAGGGATCTCAATGCTTCCCTATTTCCCTCAGAAGGTGCCACATCTCTTTGCCCATGACATACCCTCCAAGAAGGGCAGCAAAAACACCTGTTTTCAAACCCATTATCTGTCTCTCTTCTTTGCTCAAATTCTTTGTGCTTAGTAACAGACATAAATGCCCACATGTTATCCCCGTGTAACCATTTCCCCAGCATGTTTGATAATGTCAGCCCCTCAGCAAGAGCAGAAGCAGGAAATTGATCAGTCTAGAGGGAACTCCAATCCAAGGGGGGAGGGCAAAGGAAAACAGCCACGCAGAGAACAGAGGAGGAATGATTCAGCGTCAGCCTGACTTCCTCAAGTCAAACACTCATCATTAGTTGCATTTTTGTTGAATTCACACTTGGAAGGCTGGATCAAAGTACCACCAGAAAGAATAAATCTGAGGAACATACACTGTTGAACGGGAAAGGACAAGAGGGAAATCAAGCATCAAGTTGCAATTTTTCATACTGCATAAAACCACCCCTCCACAACTGGCTCCATCAATCAATAAGAGACACCATGGCTGGGGCAGACACACGGCTCAGTTCTGGGGAACCCCTTCAATAACCCCCCTAGATCCATGTTAGTAGGTGTCCTAGCACCTGCACAGGAGTAAGTGCCCTAAGATTTTGGCACCTGCCATATGCCCATCGTATTTACCAATCTGTAGACCCAACCATGGAAGTCTATATGCATCTACCTTAAAACACAACTTTTGGATCCAAGTTTTTTTACATTCTACCACAAGCCAAATCACCTTTCTCTCTCAACCTGCCATTGAATTCATTCTGAGATCTTTGCAGCCAACTATATGGCCTTTCACTGATGAGCTACTTTATTTTGGGTTCACTCGGTTGCCCAGATTTTGGCCAATCAAAATACAAGACACCTAGTTAATTTTCAGTTCCAGAGAAGTCACAGGTAATTCCTACGTATGCCCCCAAACAATATAAGGGACATATATATCTTTTTTTTTTTTTTGGCTGTTTATCTGGGATTTAAATTCAACTGGGAAGCCTGTACTTTATCTGGCAACCACAGTTCAACATTTTAGAGAAAACGCTGAAGCCTGAGAACAGCTGGAAGCAAGTTTTGGGAGCCCCCAGCTGTCAGCTCACTCCACACAGAGGATTAGCTAAGGCAGAACACTGGCCTTGCCCCTCTGGACAAGGACAGGCAGAGGGAGGGGGAGGACTGCCTTCAGGGGAGAGAAAAGTCCCTTGTCCTCTACTCAGAGGACTTACTTAAAATATCAAGAAAAATGTCAACTTTAAAAGCCAGACACAAAAGGACAAATATTTTATAATTCCTCTTAATGAGGTACAGAATACACAAATTCATAGCAACAGAAAGTAGAATAGTGGCTGCCAGGGGCTGAGGGGCAGGGGAATTGGGAGTTAGTGTGTACTCAGTACAGAGTTTCAGTTGGGATAATGAAAAAATTCCGCCAATGAAAACAGTGATTGGTGCCCAACCATGGCAATGCACTTCATGGCTCCAGTGCCAAATTTTACGTTATGTATATTTTACCACCTTTTTTTTCAACTGGACAATTTTCTTCCCATTTGCAGTTTAGTTAGGTTTTTCCCTCTCATTGATCTAATTCATCTCCAACTTCACAGAACAGCATCTGCTGCTAAGAATCTTACTGTTTCCGAGGAAAACAGCAAGACACAGACAAAAAGACCAGGAAGGACACCAGAAAGGAGCTCACTTGCTGCTGGAAGGCCAGTTCTTGTGCCTACTGGTCCCACCCACCCAGGCCTCCGAGGGTCCTCAGTCCACACTTTTCCTTCTACCTCTGTGTGTTCTAAGGACCCGTCACCCTCCTAGGCCTCAACATTCCCTAGAAACCTTCCAGAAACAGAACCTAGAAGACTCGAGAATGCTCATCTCCACAGGCATCAGGGAGGCCTCTGGGGCTGGCTGAAGCTACGACTCACAGCCCCAACACTATTTTGACACTGGAACAAACAGCTAACAAAGCCTGAGGACCCAGAACTGACCTTCAAAACAAGTAAAGAAGCAGAACCATGGATGGTGGACAATGCAAAGAAAGGTCAATGCCTCAGACACCAAGATTGAGTTCTTCCCCAATGACTCTCCCAGTGACACTAGGCACATGGGCACGTGCACGTGTAAACACACACACACACCCTGACTGTGGAGGACCCAGACCAAGGGTCCACTTCAAGTTGCTGGTCACCTGCCCTGGTAGGGAGGGGGGAGTGGGTGGGGGACTGACCCAAAACAAGATTTGAGAACTTCACGTATTGTTCTGGAATGCACAAGTAGAAACAAAAACACAGGCCAAGTCAAGGGCTAGTAAGTATTGTGTAAGCCCACAAAACTTTGAAACGGCCCCAGGACTGGTTGGAGGCAGCAGCCAAGGTTCCCTGGCTCAGCACTGATCAATCCCTGAACCAGCTATCAGCACTGTGTAGACAACTCCTCTTAAGAACCCAGATTCTAGGGCACCTGGGTGGCTCAGATGGTTAAGAGTTTGCCTTTGGCTCAAGTCATGATCTCGAGGTCCTGGGATCCAGGGCTGCCTAGGGTTCCCTACTCAGTCGGGAGCCTGCTTCTCCCTCTCCCGCTGCCACATCCCCCAGCTTCTGGGTGTGCATACTCTCTGAAATGAATAAGTTAAGTCTTTAGCAAAGGGGCACCTGGGTGGATCAGTTGGTTTAAGGTCTGCCTTCCACTGAGGTCATGGTCTCAGAGTCCTGAGACTGAACCCTACATCAGGCTCCCTGCTCAGTGGGGAGCCTACTTCTCCCTCTCCCTCTACATCAGGCTCCCTGCTCAGTGGGGAGCCTACTTCTCCCTCTCCCTCTGCTCCTACCCCTGCTCATGAATGTGCTTGCTTGCTCTCTGTCAAATAAATACATCTTTTAAAAAAATCTTTAGGAAAAGAAGAACCGGGATTCTCCTCAGCCCTTACTTGCCCATCCTGCCTCCGGCCTGACCCGATGGTTACAGGGGCACAATTACCCTTCAGAGCCATCGGCAGAGGCTGGGGTGCAGCAGGCTCAGGGTGTCATTAGGATAGTCTGAACAGAGATTTTCTGACCTCCAGAGCCTCAGAATCGTACCAGTGATTCCCATGCCCATCCTGATTCTACTCCTGACCTGAAATGGGGCTCAGCAGTCATCAGATTTGGCAAGAACCCCCGGCCATGCTAAAGGAAAGGATCCTCACACCACATCTAACACATTGAGAAGCAAGATTTGAGCCTAAAAAGATAGAAATGTCAGGGCGCCTGGGTGGCTCAGTTGGTTGCTGCCTTCGGCTCAGGTCATGATCCTGGAGACCCGGGATCAAGCCCCACATCGGGCTCCCTGCTCGGCGGGAAGCCTGCTTCTCCCTCTCTCACTCCCCCTGCTTGTGTTCCCTCTCTGGCTGTGTTTCTCTCTGCCAAATAAAAAAAAAAAATCTTTAAAAAAAAAAAAAAGATAAAAATGTCATGAGGACTTTGTAATGATGTAGGGGAATATTCACAAAATAATGTTAGGTGGAAAAAAAGCTCAATTCCCAACTATATATTCTGTAGGGGTCTATCCATGCTATTGATATACCAAGTGGACTTGCTCCCAAGTTCAAAATGAAATCTGTCTCATACATACAGTGATTTGGATCCTATGGGCTTTTGAACTGGCCTGCTCCATCAGCCGCAGTACACCTGAGGGATAGGGTCACTCCAGCTAAGACTGGGAGCTTATGTTCAGGCGAAGGGCGTGGTTGCTGAAAACCACCTTCCAGTCAGGGGGACTTTTCAGAGTAAAAGCTGAAGGATGAGGACTCCTAAGACACATTGGGTGGTCAGCTGGGAAGGTGGTGGGCCAGAGCAGGGATCTACCAGACATAGCGGAAGACACCAGTTCAAAAGAGGACTTGGGGTCCAGGCACAGAAGCACCTGGAGCCACTACAGGATTATGAGCAGCAGCACACAGTTTAACTCTGAGGCAGAACTTGACAGGGAACCCCATCTTTTTCCTACCGGGACCAAGGGAACCACAAGTAGGAAGCAAAGGTAGGAGAAGTGTTCAAAGAAAATTAAGACAGAAAATCATGGAACAACACACGTAACTGTGACTGTTGAGCCTAGAAAATACAGCCACCTTCTGACCTTCTCTTGTCCTTTCTATGCACAGTTTTGGCCAAGGTTCTATTGTTTTTGTTTTTAAAGAAAACTTGGCACTCCAAGGCCTGTGGCTCTTGGCACTGGCCCACTCTTGATGGAGCGGGTGCTGTGATTTCTAAAGTCCCTTACCCTCTGCCAGCTCACCTTCCTTCTGGCTGACGAAGCACCTCCTCCAGGCCGTGGGCTCCCGGCAGGGGAGGAAGCAAGGAGGCGAAAGAATGTCAGCATCAGGACTATATAAACTATCTTTCAGAAGCAAAGGATTCAGTTACAGGTAAGACTTCCCCAGACCACTTCCCCAGACCCCTATGAGGAACCACAGCACCAGGCACCCCCACACTCACCACCCAGCATCCATCTGGGGCCCTCCTTTAAGAGGTGGTCTATCTCTAAGGCTTCTCTAGATAAGTTAAGCAACTTCATCTCAAGCCTTGAAAACTAATCCTCTGTGACACTCCATTTTTCTTACTGCCATACTGTTTATTACCCAGTATTCAGTATGTTATATTAAAATTGGTTATCATTTTTGCTACATATCAAAAGCCAATCTCCCCTAAAACTGTGAAGCTGAGATACCACCAGGGAATATAAAAAGAGTAAAAAGCCAGTTGCCCTGCAAAACTATAGAAATAATGCCCTCTCCCCAATGGGGGGGGGAGAAGCAGCCCCTCAACAACTAAAAGAAACGGTAAAATGGAGCATTCTCCTTCTCATCTGCTAATAGGATACATTGCATTTTTGACGCTTTAAATTAGGTCAGTACTTGGGTTCCAGTGTTGGGCTTATAAAGTACTTCCTTGCTTCAAGTTTGGGGTAACAAAGTCTAAGTCTAGAGACCCCTTCGTGAATTATTATTCCCTACATACAAAGCTTATTTATATTATTTTCTCTCTGTTAAGTACCTATGCTGCCCTTCAAAAAATAAAGCATCTCTGATTAAAAGGAAGCTGCACCGTGTGATTGATACTTAGATATCTTTTCCTGCCATGCACTGCAAGTATTCTAGCCCTTCATCACAACTAATCAACCTGTCAGCTTTCTGTAATGCATTTTTTCTGCATGGGTTTTTTAAGAACTACATGGCTGAGGGTCTGAAGGAAGAGAAAATCCCAAGAAGAAACCAAATGAAGAGGACCAGGCCCCTTCTAACCTGCCCAGTGCACACCTGATTCTTCCCTCCCCAGATGGCTCTATTGAGACCATGTGTTTCGAGAACCCCATTTGCAAAAGAGGGATCCAATTCAGTAACTCCTAGCAAATTCTACAAAAGCTGCGATGTACTTGAGGAAAGCTACATGGAGTTTGGGGCTTACAAATGGGAACTGTCAATGTGCACTGCTGTGGGCCTCAAATCCACAGCACAGACCTCCCAAGCCTTCCCCAGGGTAACTCTAGATGCAAGGGGTCTGATGGAATCTCACGTATGGTGAGATAGAGTCTATGCAAGCTCACTGGGCCTAAGCAGAGTCAGGCTGGTTTAGCTGCAAGTTCATGTCCTAAATCCATGGCCTTGGGGGTTTGTTAAAAATACAGATCCCTTGGGCCCCTCTCCAAGGAATTCTGCTTTAGTGGCTCTGGGGAGGGGGACCCCCAGGCGACTGAGTGCAGCTTGTCCCTGGGCCAGCCTGAGCAGCTCAACCCTGGCCCACTGTGGCTTAAGGAGTAGCCAAGTTCTATTTTGGGGCCATGAGCCCCTCACAGTAGCACGTTGGGAAATTGGGAGGCTAGAAATCAGCTTGTTTCATATTGGATACAGCAGGAGCAAAAATAGAAAAGCACTCTACTGAGAGATGGTGGGAAGTGAGTTCCCCTAATACCCTCAGGATATTCAGCACTTGAGATGAGTTGGCTCTGTCAAAGGAACACTTCTGAGAAGAGAGACTGATCCACTGAACAAAGTGTCAGGGGTCCGTGCACTTACTTGGTTTGACCAATGCTGTCCGTGGCTGTTGTCACAGATGCCGGCATTCCCAGCAACGGTGCAAACCCGCCTGGTGCTTGAGACTCTGCCCAAACCCCACCATCACCTTAAAATCCTCCCTGGCTCTCCAGTTTGAAGCCACCTCTCCCCACTGTAAGCTCCTAACATACTTATCATTAATAGAACCTTCCCAAATGGCACTGCACTGAATTAGTGGGTAGTTTAGGATCTTAAAAAAGAGGGGAAAAAATTACAGGGTCCTTATACAAAAAAGAGTGGGAAACCAAAGATGTGCGCTCATTATAGAGATCTAAGATGTTGAGAAGGTATTCAATAAATCAACTGCTTAATTTTATTTGACCCAGCATTTTCTCAGCTCAACGACCTAGGAACCCATCTATAAGGGAAAACCTATCACCATTTTGCAGAACTGATGATGCTGCCCAGAAGAGCCTGGGAAACACTAATCTATCCGATTCATCTAAAAATTATTTCTCTAGTTTGCTTTTTAACTGACTTTAAGAGCTAATCTTGTGTTATTCAACTTCATTTGCCTGTTATCTTCCGTAGAATATTCTTTGAAACCAGGAGGTCTTACAGGTCTTTGAAGGCTCAGCAGCCCTTAGTGCAGCCCCTATATAGTAGAGATAATTGGAAAGCATTAGATCTAATGGTATAAACGATGTATGGGTCTGAAAGTACAGCTTTAAAAACCTTAGGGATCATCAAAAAAATGAAGCCCAGCAATACCTGGGTGGCTCAGTCTTTTAAGGGCCTGCCTTTGGCTCGAGTCATGATCCCAGGGTCCTGGGATGGAACCCCATGCTGGGCTCTCTGCTCAGTGGGGAGCCTGCTTCTCAACCTGCTTGTGCTCACAGTCTCTGACAAATAAAATCTTAAAATAAAGAAAATGAAGCCCAGGAATGTAAAATGGATTATCCCAAATCACAAATACAGAACCCAGCTCTTCCCTACCCCTTGGCCGGTACTCCTTCTGTAGTTAAAGTGAGGCTTTTCCTTCCAAGCTCCAGCAGGTTTTCTAGCAGTTCCAAGAATACAAGGTATTCATCAGACCAAGAACAAAAAAGTGAAACACAAGAAGATCCAAGAAATATCCGAATTTGCTGGAGACAAATTAAGTACTCTTTAAAGACTCCCTAGTGCCTATGAAGAGTCTCAAGCTTTGGGGCGCCTGGTGGCTCAGTTGGTTAAGCAACTGCCTTCGGCTCAGGTCATGATCCTGGAGACCTGGGATCGAGTCCCACATTGGGCTTTCTGCTCGGCAGGAAGCCTGCTTCTCCCTCTCTCAGTCCCTCTGCTTGTGTTCCCTCTCTAGCTGTGTTTCTCTCTGTCAAATAAAATCTTAAAAAAAAAAAAAAAAAAAAGTCTCAAGCTTCACAGCTAAGTATCCTGGACATGAAAAGACTAGGACACTTGTTTGCATAACTAAGACACGTGACCATTAGCCTATCACATTAAGTATCTGAGCATTTACTTCTTAGAGAGCTACATTTCTACACATAAGGCCTGATTATATTCAAACACAGGGTGTGTTTGTGTGCCTGGGCACTTGCGCCTGTGTGTGTGTGGACACACGAGACACTCTGCTTGTTCCTAATGAAGTCCAGAGATAAAACTGTGGTCACTTTTGATTCCTCCAGTACCCTCAAAGTAACATGAAATCAACCCTTGCCTAAACACCAGAATCACCCAGGGTGGGGAGAGAGGTTATTAGCCAACGTGCAATCAAGACCTCCAAAAGGTACAGCTGTAGGTCTCTGTACTTTTGCAAAGCCCACAGTTGGTGCCAACTCACCGCATGGGGGTGAGAACTGCCCTCTGGAGGCCTGGGACCAGCTAAGTCTCACCGGCAGGCATGGCCTCTCATGCATTTCAGCACATCTCGTTTCTCTGTTGAAGGTCAGCTTCTCCAACAAGGCCTCCCTGACCCTGGCTTCCCGAAGCATGACATTCACTCTGTCCCAGAACCCCTATCAGCTGTTGACCTGTACTGCCGACACGAAGCATTCTCCTGGTAACTCTGACCACTGCCATGACATGGGTAACTAGAATTTCATTCTTGTCTAAACTACAGTTCCTTGTACTTTGTAGTTCCTCAAATAGGCCTAGTGTGTTCTCAGCCACCACCAGCATGCACGCACATGCACATGTCAGGCAATACTGCGCAGCCCCTTGTCCCTGTCCCCATGCTTGGATCTGGCCCCAAGGGCACTCCCAGCGGCACTTAGCTCAGACTCCACACCTTTTTTTTTTTTTTTTTTAAGATTTTATTTATTTATTTGACAGAGAGAGAGATCACATGTAGGCAGAGAGGCAGGCAGAGAGAGAAGAGGAAGCAGGCTCCCTGCTGAGCAGAGAGCCTGATGCAGCCCTGATCCCTCGATAGACCCTCTGTTAAATCTTTAATAAAGAGCTCGTTCACAGCCAACATTACCTTCCTGAGATCATGACCTGAGCCAAAGGCAGAGGCTTTAACCCACTGAGCCCCACAGGTGTCCAGACTCCACACCTTCTGCCCACTCAGAGCATATCCAAAGCCACATTAGAGAAAGACAATCTCATACAGGCAATCACCTTGCTTCTCATTTTCCAGTAGGTCATCCACCCATCAAGTTTAGTCCTTTAACCAGTTATTAGGAGCTAATCACTGCCCAATTGGTTGTGCCCCATTAGTCAGGATGTTGCTATTAACAACTGTTGACTTAATTAGTTACCAACAGCCTTATGCCAATGTTGGAAGTCGAGACAAAGTAAAGAAGGCTAAGAAATGATGGTCCTTTGTCAAGCAGAACTATCAATGGAATAAAAATCTCCAAAATCTGCATTATTGCATTTTATGGAGTAAAATATGATGGAGTATTCAGAAATCTGAGAATTCACAAAAGCTCCTAGACAAAGGCCTTACACAATCGAAGACTACTGTTACTATGCTTTTATGAAACTTACCTCTCACGTTATAGTCAAGAACCGTGTCGTCCATGGGCCAAGGCCATCTGAAGACCTGGTTCACATGGTTTGGTTTTTACATTCAAGGACACAGCAAGGGACCAATGACCTCCTGCCATTTAAGGACAAGCACATCTCTCAGACCACCTCATCTTGTCCTCTTGGCAGCATCAACAATTCCTAACCTCACCCACCGTCTCCATGCGCACCCCCCACCCCACCCCCATCCTCATCCCTCTCTGGCCATGCCGGCTCAGTGTCTTGTTCACCTCACTCTACCAAAACATTCACTGTCAAGGTCTCTCCAAGACTCACATCAGTAGACTCTAAAAGGTTCCTTGAGTGGAGGGTGAACTTTGTTGACACTTAAGGATCAACTGCTAGAAACTGGATTCCCATTTTATAGGCACCCCAGAAACTGATCCCCAGAATCTCCAACAAGCAAGAGAATCCAGGAAAAATAAGGGCAGTGCAATCAAACCCAAGTGTCTTCTCTTCCTGATGCTCCTTAATTTGGGGGTTGGGGAGTTAAGAATTTTAGTGGATTCTGATTAGATTTCTTTTGAGATAGTAGAGAATAAAAACTGAACTGAAAAATAAACCCTCTGTTAAAGCTTTAATAAAGAGCCCATTCACAGCCAACATTATCTTCCTTTTGCCCAAGTTTTAACATTTTGACAAAGGATGTGAAACTTCTAACAATAAAGTCACTGTCCAATAGAAATGTTAATGATAAAATAAACTTCAGTTTTGTTTTTTTTTTTTTTAAAGATTTTTTTTATTTATTTGACAGAGAGAAACACAGCCAGAGAGGGAACACAAGCAGGGGGAGTGAGAGAGGGAGAAGCAGGCTTCCTGCCGAGCAGGGAGCCCGATGTGGGACTCGATCCCGGGTCTCCAGGATCATGACCTGAGCCGAAGGCAGTGGCCCAACCAACTGAGCCACCCAGGCGTCCCTAAACTTCAGTTTTATAGCAGAACCAGTTAGGGAAGCAGGAAGGGCATGGACAAAAACCAAACACTGCAAGGAGAAGAAATACTAGAAGGCATTTATTACACTGGTTTTTTAAGAGAAAATAAAAAATTTCCTACTAAAGTAATTAACTGTGGTACACTGAATAACAGCCCCCCTAAGATGTCCATCACCCAATGGAACCTGTGAATATTTTACCTTACATGGCAAAAGGGAACCTGCAGAATTAAGGGTCTTGAAAGAAAGGTCAAAGTCAGGAGCATCTAGGTGGTTCAGTCCTTAAGCATCTGCTCAGGTCATGATCCCAGGGTCCTGGGTTCGAGCCCTACATTGGGCTCCCTGCTCAGTGGGAAGCCTGCTTTTTCCCCTGCCACTCCCCCTGCTTGTGTTCCCTCTGTCGCTGTGTCTCTCTCTGCAAATAAAATCTTCAAAGAAAGAAAAGAAAAGAAAAAAGAAAAGAAAAAAGATCAGAAGGAAGGGCTGTGACAATGCACGCAGAGGTCAGACAGCAAGTTTAGAAAATGCTGCCCTGCTAGCTCAGAAGATGGGGCCACAAGCCAAACAGTACCGGTGGCCTCTGCCATCCAGTGAAGGCAAGGAAACAGATTCTCCCCTTTGAGTCTCCAGAAGGAGCACAGTCATGTGGACACCTTGATTTTAGGACCTCAGACCTCCAGAACCCTAAGAAAAATCAATGTGTTACTTTAAGCTCCTTAAGTTGTAATAATGTTTAGCAGCAAAAGGTTTTATGCTGTTATCAAAGCTCAAGTACATGCCTTTGAAATATTGAAGCTCATTTTCAATGAGAAACACATTGCTTCTGTAAAGTAGGAAACAGATCCATTTTTCACAACAACAGAAGTACTTTAATAGATGAAGTCCATCAACTCAGCCTTCCATGCCAATCATGTTTAAAGATTTCTAAAGTCATGTATATTCCTAGTGTGAAAAGGCATCACCTCTTGATAACTTGCCCAAGAAGCAGAAAAAATTAAGCTCAATGTGAGGCCCTCACTACGGACAAGTTTATACATTTATGTGATATAAAAGCACTCACTGTAGCCACTTCAGGGTACCAAAAATCACGTCACTAGTTGACATGTCAACAAATCATGTCACTGGGTTGAGAATAGATGCAGTCAGCTCACATGAGCTGGTACAAGCCAGATGGGAAGTTAATTCCCTGATTTTCACAGAGTACTTAATATATGCCTCATTCCGAGACGTAAGGGAGCACTAGGAGATTTCTTTCGCAAAAAAAAAAAAAGAAGAAAAAGAAAGAAAGAAAGAAAGAAAGAAAGAAAGAAAGAAAGAAAGAAGAAAAAAAAGTATTCTATAAATAAAAGTTCAGGACACAGTACTATATCCCCGACACATTCATACATTAAGGGCTCCAACGAGCCCTGCAGATGTCCTTTTTAAAAGCTTCATTATAATTTAGCTCCGCGGGTTTAATACTTGCATTCAGGAGCATGTCTACTCAAAACTCAACCAAGTTAGAAACCCCTTCTATGCAAAACAAAATTAGGTGCAGGTCACTAGAAGCAGGTCTTAAGAGAGAGGTCCATGAGCTTCAATTTAATAGCTCAGGACACATTCCTCCCTGCGGGTGCTGGAACCCTTTTGTACTTAACATCTGACACATGACAGGTTCAGCAGGGCACACATCAGGAAAGACTGTCACAGAGCAGGACTATGAAATGGGCAGGACACAGAGAAAGTACTTTAACAAGCTATCTATTATACACCAACATGACTATACCCAGAACCTGGCTTTGTTGCCATGGGCCACTGCCCAGAAGATAGAAATAGCCTTGTTTCGTAGATTGCTTCCTCCAGCAAAGTATTTCACTGTAATAGTCATTCATCTGTGCTTTCAGCATTTGCTGAGCACCACATGGGGAGAGCTGAGGAAGGATTTCAACAGCCTCAAGAAGCTGAACTACTGGTGAAGGGCTAGGTGATGTGCCCGGTTACCACATACTGCTTGGCAGGACAGCTCCATTTTACAAAGGAAGGATTCATCCTGAGCAGAAGCAAGGTGGTCAATCATTTCTGCTGTGGTAATCCAGGAGGCCGCAGGGACAAAGGGGTGGTGTGTAGGACAGACTAGAGGTTGCCATGGAGACACTTTCCAGAGAAGAATAGTCAGCACTGTCCTCCCCATCCTTGGGCAAAAGGGCCCATCTACTACACCCTAGGCTAAGGGTCTACTTACAGAAAAAATGCTTTGCCAGTAGTTGTATGTATGGATCCATGGACAGAGCCCTGCTCTCGCCAAGTTCAAGATGCACTTCACCCAAAGAGTACAACCTATCCATATGCTTAGGCCTGTGAGAAGCCAGAAGGGAAGATACTGAAGAACGGACAGTTGGTCTCTATCTCAAGGTTAATTGCAAAATGTACCATCAATTTAATGTTTTATTTCAGCTTTAGATGCTAAAACCTATGGCACAAACTACCTCTCACAGCCAGGGAGAATCAAGGTCATGACAGACCCAAGTGGAGACTTGAAGGATAGGAAGGCCTCCCCAGCCCAAGATAGAGATAGGTGAGCAAAGGTGTGACATCAGGATTGAATGTGGGACAGACATCATGATGTCTGGCACATGGTGGGTTCTTCAGGATTTTCTATTGGGTGAATCAATATGAACTTGTCGGAACGAAGTGAATGAAGGTTATCCTGCCCAGATTTCAAATCCAGAAGTCCTGCACCCGAAGTCCTGCCTTGCATGGTATCAGAGCTCCTGTCGCAGCACAAGGACTTCCTGTCCCTGGAGGAGCCTTCATCATTAACCTCGAGAGAGCTGCAAGAGAAAGACAGAACACCTCACTGCCCCCTAACTAATGGCTTCTGACTTCACCCCAAAGCAACTTTCCAGATTCCAAGTCACTCGAATGAAGGCCAAAACCCCGTGATTCCACAGGACAGCACATTCCCAAAGGGTAGAAGACCAACATGAGCAGGAGGCTTTTTACACTGAGAGTTCATGAACTTCGGCTATTTACCAGAAACACACATTTGTGTTCCCACTGAAGCTGCCAAAGACTGGTGGCATGCTTATCCAATCAGCAAAAACTGGGTAACACAAGTCAAGTATCCTGTGTCTCAGGATCAACCCGGGTGCAGGCCAAAACATGTTTTTGTCACACACTAGCAATGGCTCCCTCTCACTGGATCAGTAGCAAAAGGTCCTCATCTTCTGTACCCATGGGCTGCAGGGCAAGACAAAGTGATGGCACACAGGCATGGTATTGACCATCCCTGATCCTAACTTTATTAGGTCATACATGTTATACAGAAACATATGGATGTACCTATGTAAGACACACCACAGGAAATTTCTCTGGTTAGCTTTAAAAATGAAAGTCATATTATAAACAACTTCTTCTACATTGTAACCATGCTGTTGTCAGGCCTCTTAAATACAAAAGAAACATTTAGAATAGGAAGAAAGACTTCAACCACATCCAACTGTGTGCTGGCACAGCTACTGGGAGAACTGGACTGTTCAGGCCTGGCCAGCCAGGGGTCCTCCCCCCACCTTCCAACAGGGGCAGAGAAGTCCCACAATGAAGACTAGATTCTCCAAGGAGGCACTATCTTTCTAAAGCTCTTGGGGATCACCTGTCTCAGGGCCTAGGTTTCAGAGGGGAACTCAAGCAGAACACGACTGGCCCGGTGGGGCTTCCATTTCCTGCTCAAGGCACTGTTCTTGTGGCTTTTATAAAATGCCTCGCTAGCCTTGTCATCATCCCCACTCCCAGACTCCAAAATGAAGACGGTGAAAACTGACTCCGCCTAACCACCAACTTCCCTCTTGCTCCCACGATATGGTAAACAAGGACTGATTATGTCCCCAACTGTGTGCAGCAAATAATAAGCACAAGGGCCCAAAAGTGAGATCATCAACTCAATGTTTAAAAGTATGGTAGGAGTTTGGAGCAAACGTCAGCACATGAAGCTATCGCTTCTATCTATGGACGAGAATAAGGCCAAAAGAAGTTTGCATAGGAAAAGACCTTGTAGATAGACTTGGCTTTACAGATAAGGTCACCTTTCACTTCCAAGAATATACACAGGGGAAACTGCGATAACCTTCACTTAAACATTCTGCTCAATACCCAAAAAGCAAGGAGCTCTGGTTGCTCTCCCCTGCTCCCTCCTTTTCCACAAAATAACCACTACTGGATTAAGTCACATAGTTGACTAATTCTTGAGTAGCCAGAACTGGCTTGCCACCAACATCCTGGACTCTGAGTTTGACTTTCTGACCACGACTGGCTTGCAATGGTTCCCGGAATACTTTTCGGCCCAGAGCTCATCCTACTCCATCCTCTCGAAGGCCTGCCTTCCCCATGAGCTACTGGTTCCCGGGCAGCTCCCGCTAGAGAAGGGGGTGGGGAAGGGGATGGACTACAGAGGTCTGACACTCCTCCAACAGGCACACACCTCTAAATCAACGTGTACACTGCCAGGTTTCACTGATGATCCAGCTGTGTTCTGCGAACACCGGCAGATGCTATTAACTCTCATCATTTTCAGGAGAAAGTATAGTTTAGGATGCAGGGGTCATTGCGCCAAGCTGGTGGATCCAAGCACACACAAATCCTGGTATTTTTTCAAAACATGTACTTATATAGGGGAAGAAAGTAAACCCAACCTAAAACATAGGCTTTAGATACTTAGGCAGGGACTGGGATTAAAAGTGCTTGTCAATGAGCAAATGGACCCATGCTCCCAAGCCAAGAGTACTCGTCTAGGACCCTCACCCCTGGGGTACCTGGGCCAACACAAGACAGAAAAGCACCTTTCTTTACGCTATTCTTGGTCAAAGGACAGCATGCCAAGATCCTCCCTTCCTGGTGTTGTGGCAGACATTACTAATCATACTATACTCCATCGTGCACCTCGGCACTCCCAGCAGCCCCTCTAATGACCAGCTGGTCAGACTCCAGATGAAGCCCATTCAAGTACCTCCTTAACTCTTAACACTGTGCTCACTTCAGTAGCACATATACTAAAAATAACTCCTAATGCTGCTGTGCATGAACGTTCTCACCCGAAGATATTCCCAGATCTGAGAGGATACGCTCTGGTGAGAGATCTTGATGGCAGCTTTTCTTAAAGCAGTTTTTAATCAGCAAGAGATGAAAGAGAAGCATGCAAACATCAAAAAGCCAACTTGATACAAGCTCATTGAACAAATGCATTGAGGATTCTATTGAAATGTTAGAAAATATACATGAAATGATGTCAGAGAATGTCACAGAATCAAAGAATTTTGGAGCAAATGACCAAATCCATCCAACCTACAACATCATCCCCAAATAACCTGGTTTCTTCAAGACCCTCGAGCCCCCTCAGGGGCTTGCTCCAGCAACACTGACCTTTGCAGGATTCTGGAACCCTGTAAGCTCCTTTCCCACCCCATCATCTACCCCAGGGCCTGACCTCACAGCTTCCTCAACATGGAAGGCTCTCTGGTTCCTCTTCTTTGACACTCTCTTATCTACGCCCTAAATTCTGGACAACCCCCACTCAGGCTAGAGATTTACCACTTAAGATGCCTTCTCTCAAGGAAGCCTTCACTGATTGCTGCCATGACCTTCCCATCCCAGACCAGCGTAGGACTTCCAGTCCTCTATCACAGCTATCCCTCATCCCAGTTTTCCAAGGACTTGGAGTAAATCGCACACCTTCACTATGCTTTCAGATACCCACTGTGTTCACCATAGTATTCAACACACAGCACAGTGCCCGGAACCCGTAGGGAACACTGATTCCATAGCTTGAAGATCATTTATCCATTCATCCATTGATAAAGGAAACAACTTCATGACAATTGAATGCCAAAGAAGAGTTTGGCAGGTTACCCCATGTGTAATAATTGACCTTTGCAAAATTAAATAGGGAAGGAGGACAGGTGAACCTGAGGTACAAGTTACTAAAGCGGGAAGAGAAACTAAACAGGAGACCAGAGTCACTCAGGCTTCAAGTAACCAGGGCTAGAATGACAAGTAGGAAGAGAAAACATCCCATTGTTGAGGAAAGACTCCGGTGGCAACACTGACTCAACAGAACAGCCACACGATCCCATGAGTGAACCCCATGCAATCAAGTTACACTGAATCTGGAAGCAAGAGGAATGGAGGAGAAAATGCCAGCACTCAGGCTGGTAATACCAAGACTAGAAATGGAGGTTGAGCCCCAGAGAACTGCCTTGCTGACAGTCACTGGTACAGGACATGTGCCCTCTGGTTCTCCAGTCCTTTTAAGTTCTAGAATGTGGAGGAATCAGTCTGGAGTCTAGACACAGTCTAGAATGTGGAGGAATCAAATAAAGACCAGTCTGGAGAGTTAACCAGAGCCTTGGAATCGACTTCATCAAGATAGAAGTAGAAGTTACAAAGCAGAAAGCCTTAGGCTTCCGCGTCAAGATTACCTGCCCTCCCCCACCCCGGGGGCCATGGCCAACAGCTACAGGTCACAGCCTCTGAGTGAACTGCCCGGGCCACAGCCTTGGGGGGGGGGGGCAGTCTTTTTCTCCAAAAAAACCCCCACTCTTAACTCCTTAAGTTAAACCCACAGTACCGGGTGGGGACATGGAACCCCTCAGCCTAGGAGTACACCGCTAGCCACGGCTGTCCCTCTATCTGGGGCCTGCTTCCCACTGCTTCTTTCAACAGAACAATCTGAAAATAGAAACCAAGTGACATAAGCTTGTCTATTTTGGCAATTACGTCACACACATCTGGATGAGAACTCCCAAATGCCTGCCCGACGAAGGCTTCTCCTTAGTGCTGAGTACAACGGAGCCCAGACACTTCCCTCCCCCGGCCAGTTGTGGGAGCGATTCCTGGAGTCAGCAAGTCTCCTCAGGAGCCCAACAGTTGCATACACGCATTCTAGTGAACAAGCCAAAGGAACTTACTCATTTCAGTCAGCTAGCCAAGTACTAGTTTTAAACACAAGTATTTAAAGGCACTAAACTAGGTCTAGTGAGTTGCCAGCACCACGGTGAGAGCTCAGTAGAGCACCTCCTGCACTTTCCCGGCCTCTAAGGACCTAAACCCAGGACATTTCAAAGTAAAACAAAGACCCGTAACACCCATTAGCACGACTGTCTTCAAAGTGATCTCACACACAGACATATGGTGTGCAAACGCGGGGTCCACAGACGTCTAGCCCAACAGGAGTGTGGCCAAAGCATGGTGTGTGGTACATAGTAGGTGCTCAGCAAATGGTGGGAAAAGTGGTCAAACTAGTTGATCACTGTAGAAAATGCAGGCTTTCCAGAAACATGAGGAGACAGAAGACAGCAGGTCATTCCCATTTCAGACAGGACAGTTCGATTATAAAATGCACTTAGAGGGGTGCCTGGGTGGCTCAGTTGGTTAAGCAACTGCCTTCGGCTCAGGTCATGATCCTGGAGACCCAGGATCGAGCCCCACATCGGGCTCTCTGCTCAGCCAGAAGCCTGCTTCTCCCTCTCTCACTCCCCCTGCTTGTTTCCCTCTCTCACTGTGTTTCTCTCTGTCAAATAAATAAATAAAATCTTAAAAAAAAAAAAAAATGCACTCAGAGCTTCATGGCGGGTCCTCACCCTCCACAGCTCCTGAGAGTCCTCCAGAGACATAGAAACTTCTTAGTGTTTTCCCCCTCCCATAACAAAGTCATTTTCTCTTCAAATGGAGGATTTTTCCCCATCAGGTTGACTCTATTTTCCACATATTGCCTTATGGTAAGCTTAATAAAGACACTATTAAACATCTTCACCCACAAACAGGGAATGCACACAGCCTAGCTGGTACAACACCAGAAGGAAGCCTTACCAGGATGCAAAATCAACAAGTGATTTTGTCATCATGTCCCTTCCTAAGGGTGCTCCCTGAGTGTAGCCCCCAGCAAGGGATGGGTCAGGGGCCACATGCAAGGGCCAAGGCCCTGGAGAATTTACCTGCTGTACATTCCTATCTCTGACATTTTGTTCTCGTCGAGAGGAAATCCAGCCAACAGTCATAGTAAAACCAGCAAGGGGCATAGAAGTGCCGAGGCTTAAGCTTCAGGTCTTCCAGTTCAAATAATCTACATATTGCAGGACCAACTGATGCAATTTTCCTGTTCTCCCCTTGGAACATTTTTTCCCCAATAGGGAAAGCTTTAAAAAGCTGCATTTAAAAAAAAAAAAAACTGCATAAATCTGTATTTACCAAGTTCTATACACTCCTTCAGTATCCAACCTTAAACCCAGCTCAAGCCACTTGTCAATGTTTGGTTTCCAAATTCCAGACTCTGAGACCACATGGAGTCCTTCTGGGCACAAACCCTGGGAAGCCAGACACAAGCAGTACAGTCAGAGTTGTGGTTACTCAACCCACAGGGGTTGTTCTGGTATCCTGGGGATAAGTCACATGTTTCAATTGTCTAATTACGTAATTATCTAGCTTCGGGTTTAATATGTCATCAGTGTGCAGTCAAATTATATCCACAAATATGTAGAGGAGAGTGTTGGGCTTAATTAGGTGTTTACCCCTAGGGCTGTGCTGTTCTGATCTCAGATGCAATCCCTAATCTTTTTGAACAAGGTCTTTCATGTAGATGCACATATCCAGAAGCCTACTTCCCTCCTCCCAAGGGGGAAAACTGCACACACACTGCTGTATGTCCCCTCAAGCTGGTGACCAGGACTCCACGAGACTCTGGGTAGATACTGTGCTCTACTTAAACCCAAGGAACCCCACAAAGGAGTTGTTCTCCCTTACGCCTCACTCCTTGGGCCTTGAGGGTCAAGAGGCAGTTTAAAGCCATTACTTCTGAACAAAATCCCCCATAGAAAAGTATCCAATCTCTCAGCTCCTCCCTTGTGCTTGATAATCCAAATCACCATTATCTTGGTTTAAAAAAAAAAAAAAAAAATTCTTTTTTTTTTTTTGTTCCCTCTGCTTTTTAACCTGTCTTGTCACCTCCAGGAAGCCTTTGAGACTTCTAGACCAAACTGAGTTCTCCTATGACTAAAATGGATTATTACTCAGTAACTGTCCCAAGCAGCTTAACCTGAATTATTCATACTCCTACATTATCTCAAAATTGTTTCCTCTAATAGTCTCACTGATTGACTCTTAAGTATTGAGCCATGGTTTCTACTTTGTTCAGGATCCAGGTGGGATTACATATAATGCAGGGTGCCAGGAGATGCTCAATAGATACTTCTAATTTAGTTGACTAAGTCTCAAACAATGGAGATGGGTTCTCTTCTGCACACACAGAAACTCCTGCAGAAGTAAAGTCATGTCCAAAAATGTGGGTGTAAATCATTAACTCAAACAAGCACTAAACTTTCCCAAACAAATTGTGACCCCCAAGAATCCAGATCAAGTCTCATTTCAAAGACTGACACATCAGGAAAGAAAGAACAGCCAAAGTACCATATTAGGAATGACATCCTCTAAGCAGGAAGAGTTTAGAAAGGAAATAGCAGTTGTGGAGATGGTCCTGCAAAGTTACTTTCTATACTTTTAATTGAACGACAAATGACCCAGAAAGACACATACAGTATTTTCAAGCTCTTACAATTTGCTTTCCACTTGAGACAAAATAGTTTCTTAACCCTCCAGACAATGTTACATTCCAAAGTCCAACTGTAACTGGCTTTCCTCTTTGAAACACCCAACAGTATCAATCCACGCTTACTCTACAAGTCTAATCAAAGTCTTCAGAATATGTAAACATACTCACCAAGACCTGTTTTTTAACTTGCAGCCCTCTAAAGAGCTCAAAGATAAAATTAGCCTTTTAGAATCATTAAATTTGATCAAGCATAAAATCAAAACCTAGTTCTTCTTAACATTTCATGCCAGGTTTCAGGCAATTTCTGCATTTATACTAATTTTGTGAAAATCCTAACCAGACATCTTAAATAATTCACTTGTAAAATAAATGATATCAGTCTCTGAATCATCCTTGCTAAGGAAGCTGAACGGAGGGGCAAACACTTCACCATTTAGTTACATTTGCTTCTAGACTGTTTTTGATATTTCTGATATTGCTGTTCAAAAGAATTTAGGAATTCGGTTAAAATACAAATGAAGCTGCTTTCTTTCTCTAGATTCTCTGAAAAAAAATCACCATAAAGATACTAACCAAGGGGCGCCTGGGGGGCTTAGTTGGTTAAGCGACTGCCTTCGGCTCAGGTCATGATCCTGGAGACCTGGGATCAAGTCCCACATCGGGCTCCTGCTCGGCAGGAAGCCTGCTTCTCCCTCTCTCAGTCCCTCTGCTTGTGTTCCCTCTCTGGCTGTGTTTCTCTCTGTCAAATAAATTAAAAAAAAAAAAAAAAAGATACTAACCATAGAGCAGTTCCCTCACTGAACTAGGAATCTGGCACTGCCAAAAAAATTAAAATCTATCTGAACATTAGACAGTCTAGATAGATCTTGAGTGTGATGGGGAAGCAGGGGGAGGGGGGCATTCCTAATTAAGTCACACTTGCCAGAAACCACAGCACAGTATCAGTTGTAAGCTATCATAACACATGTGATTCTTATAAACTTGAAGACTTTAGATCTTTTAAGCACCTCAACGGAAGGGTGCAGGCATTTTCACAAACCACTGGACTCGTCTGTCTTCCTAGCTTCCTACTACAACCAGATGAGATAGGTCGTATGAGACCATCATGCCCACATAATCCTCCCCTGCTTGTGACTGCCAGGCTTCTCCACCTCCTCCCTAGAACAGTCCCATCACAGATCCCCCTGCACCAGAGTGGATGTTTAGGACTCCCCCTGATCCGCAGGCCAGAATATCATGTGCAGCCTGGCAACCTGTCAAAATTAAGAAGCTATCCTTGTGTCAAAGGCAGACATAATCCTCCCTTGAGAAGTTTTTAAGGTGGAAAAAAGGGGGGGGGCAGGTGGTGGGGAGACAAGCCACCTGGGAGGCTCAGGGGGTGAAGCATCCAACTCTTGCTTTCAGCTCGGGCCATCATCTCAGGGTTGGGAGACAGGGCCCTGTGCAGAGCCCAGGACCAAGTGTGGAGCCTGTTTAAGATTCTCTCTCCTCCCTCTGCTCCCTGTGCCTCTCCCACCCCACTTGCATGTTCTCTCCTCCAGCCCCCCAAAAATGAGGGGTCCTGTGAAGGAAGGCATAGAGAAATATGATCATACATACGAGATTATTACCCAGCTTTCAAAAAGAAACCTTGCCATTTTTCACAACATGGATGGACCTTTGAGAGCATTATGCCAAGTGAACTAAGTCAGAGAAAGGCAAATACTGTACGATCTCACTTATGTGGAATCTTAAACACACACAACACCCCCCAAAGATGCAGAAAATAGATTTTGGTTTCCACAGGTAGCGGTGAGAGGGGGTGGTGAAATGGGTGAAGGTCAAAGGGTACAGACCTCTAGCAATAAGTCATGGGGATGTAACATCCAGCATGGTGACTATAGTTAATAATCCTGTGTTGTATATTTGACAGCTGCTAAGAGTAGATCTTAAAAGTTCTCACTGTAAGAGAAAAACTGTAGCGATAGGTGTGAACTCCCTGCTGTGATCATTTCACAATACAAGTATAGAATCATTGTTACACACCCGAAATTAGCAATTTCTGTCAATTATACTTTCAGTTAAAAAAAAAAAAGGACTGGCATCCAACTTCAAATCATTTAGGAATCATACTGGGGATACTAAAGTAATCCAGTAAGTATTTAAGGGGAGGGAGGGAGGAAAGGAGGGAAGAAAGAAAAGAAAGAAAAGAAAAAAAGAAAGAAAAGAAAGAAACATACATTTAGAAGGTGAAAGTGAAAATAGGGCTCCAAATCACACTCCAAAAGGCTTTGGTTCAGTGAATCCAGGTGGGTTTCAGACGTCTGCATTTGCAAAGTTCCCAAGGTGATTCTTGAAGATTAGCCAGGATCAGGAGTCCATGCATACTAAATTCCTATAACTAATAACTCAAAGGACACATTACAACCTTACCTCCGGGACATAGGTGCACTCTGAATTCCTGTACTTGGAACTTAACACAGGACGTAGGACACCTAGCACATTCATCAACAGATCACCACCTTTCCCAGAGGTCCTTGCCAGGTTTGAAATGCCATCCTTTTGGAGAAATGAGCAAAACTGACTTTTAAAAAGAGCTGGAACTCTTCTCAAAAGTATTTTCCACACTCAGAAATGGGAAAGAACCTCAAGAGATTCTCCTGTGAATATGGAAAGCCAAACTTAACTCACACTAGATAGAGAGAGCAAGGGGTCCAACTGTCCTTGAAATGGCCAGGGACCAAGGGGGGCTGGTCTCCTATGCTTTCCTCCTTGAACGTGTTTACAATCCTGCCCTCTTCTTGTTCAATTTTAAAGCACAAACATTAGGTCTACATTAAACACAGACCACAGAAACCAAGAAGGAAATGTCTTTGCATCCATGAAGACAAACAAAGTGCATGTTTTGGCTATAACCCTCACCATTTGTATTAATCACACTGGAGTTGCAAACTCTCCTGAGTTAAAGCCACCACGATCCAATGGGATTCCATCCGTGCCCGTGCACCTAGTTCCTGAAATCTGTAAAAATGCCCATCCACCTAGGAAGGCTAACGTTTATGAACTAAACTTTGTCTTCTAAGAATCAATGACTGTCCCATCCTTTCTTCATAACAGACTATGAAAATAATCTGAAGAAACCAGAGACCATCAGAATGGGTCTGGGAGAAAGGAAGGTGTGGGGATGAACATTCCTGAAAAGAAGGCTGAGGGTCGTGACAGCTGTCCCACTTGTGGGACCCAGGGACCTGCTCTTCCAAAAAGGCAAGCTCATGCTGCAGTGAGGGACAGTCACCCTACACTGGCTGATTATTACCTTCCAAGTATCCACCACAGGACAAAGCCCTAGGAAAGACTGCCAGGGAGTTTGAGGCAAGGAACTGACAACGTTTAGTGTTTAAAGGCAATGGTGAGGGTGAGAGCCATTACAGACAGCCAGGGAGACTTCCCAAGGAAAGAGCCCCAAAGCCAAGATCTGATCTCCATGATCGCTGGCCAGTTCCAGTGGGCGGGAGAGGAAGTTGCCAGTGTGTGGGCAGAGAGGCAGCGCAGAGCTCACTAGGGATCTGGATCCCAAGGGTGTTGTCCGGAAACTAAGCAAAGGCCAGAAATCTTGAAGGGCTGGTCGGACTCAACCTACAGGTCATAGCACATTCTCCTGACCTTGGCCTGGGGAATAAAGAGAGACAGGGAGGGAAGCAGCAGGGTCTCTGGGGTACATGAATGCTGCACTAAGGGGGCATGCTGGAGGGTTTCTACTGGAAAAGAGCCCCAAATGCTTGGCACAGACTTGTAATTTGGCTACATTACAAAAAAAGGAAATAATGTAGGGCATAAAAGTGAATAATGGAATCAAGACTTGTTTTCTAGATGCAGCAGGATGTTTTTCTCCATAAAGATAGCATAAGCAATAATAAAGAAAGCCCACGTTCAACAGCAACGCCGATTCCAGGATAAGGAATACAGTGAATATCCACAGACAGACCCACACCTGTTACACCAAGACTCCCCAGACCACTGCATCTTTCCTGGAAGTCTATGGTCCACCTTGCTGACAAGGTCTCTGCAGACCCAACTTTCAACTTCCACTAGAAAGTGTTTGCTATGCTCAGAACAGAAGCAAAGTCATTGTTAGTTTAATTCAGAGTTCTCAAGTGAGGTGATATGGCGAAGCCT
This sequence comes from Spilogale gracilis, assembly GCA_004023965.1. Classification (NCBI taxonomy): domain Eukaryota; kingdom Metazoa; phylum Chordata; class Mammalia; order Carnivora; family Mephitidae; genus Spilogale; species Spilogale gracilis. Next base: position 16,371 of record PITA01005784.1, on the reverse strand, counting down.
GGAGACATGTGACTGCCTCATCCAGGGGAGGAGGGTCCTACTATCTACTAGTGGCAGAGGCCACAGACGCTGCTCAACATTTTAGAGCGCGGAGGACTCACTCTCGCCCAGATGGAATTCATCAGCACAAAATGGCAATTGTACCAAGGTTGAGAAGGCCTAGGTTAAACCAGATCGATTTCATACCACCGACAACAACTGGCTCAGAGTGAGCACAGGGACAGACACCTGAAACAACCCAGGCACACGGCCTTGGCACACTCAAGGCTGGGCCTACTGCGGACGGGAAGGAGGCAAGAATGCCAGACTGATCCCACCAAGTCGCAGCCTGGCCTCGTGGCCAAGTTCTGCCCAGCTTCGACCCTGACTTTCCCTTCTGCTGTCTCTTCCTGCCACCTTCAACTCCCAAGACACTCAAGAAGTGGCATCTCAGAATGCGGACTACAACAAGGCCAAGGTATGAGAAGCCTAAGGATGAGCAAGTTAACCTCATACAGACACAACTTCTTAAGGACCCTGCTCATAATCTGAGCAGAGCCTATGAGTGTCCCCACCCCACAGTTCCGGGGAGACACATTATCCCAGCCTTCCTCTTCAGATCTCGAATTCCTAACACAAGCCAACCACAGCAGGCTATCCAACACAGACCTCAAGATCAACACACACAGACCTCTCCCCTCTCCACCCAGGGAAGCATCCGAGCCAACAGCTGGTGCCCCGGGCCCTGCGTCATAAAAAGCCCTCAGAACCAGCCCCCACTCCCCCTTCCAGCCCTTCAGCCACCATTACTGAGTCCCCCATCAGTTCTCACCCAAGTGGTGCCAACACCTCCAGAACAAAGCTTTTCAGACATTCTCAGGAAGCTTTACAAAGAGGCGGTATCTCAGACGCTTGCTACAAACACAGATCTAGTAGGTCAAGGTGGGAGCAAAAGAATTTGCCATTTTACAAAGTACACAAAGTGGTTTTGACCCAGATGCACAGAGACCCCACCGGGCCCAGCCAGCTTCGGATTCTCAACCCCTAGAGAGTTGGCCCTGTGATCAGTTCTGGGTCGCCCACCCTCCTGACAAGGCAGGATCTTCCAGAAAAGTGTCTGCTGAATGGGGGGTGTGGGGAAGAGAGAGCCAACAACAGTCACCAACATGAAGTTACAGACCAACTGGGAATCAGAGAAGAAAGAACTGAGTGGCCAGCTTGCCTCCAGCCTCCGCTGCCCAGGAATGCCAGTGATCTCACAAGGAGTGACTAGAGGCAAATTTCTCCATTTGAGGCTTAGTCCCCATGAACACAGAATTCTCCAGCCAGTCCAGGCTGAGATGTATCCAGATCTGAAAGGCTCCTGTCCACATTCCCTCCCATCCTAATCCCGGTCCACAGCCAGTATCCCGCTCTCTCTTCCACCCTACCCACTTCCCCTTCCAGTCCAAGCCAAGGTGCTGAGGACATGCCCAGCTCGGAGCCTAGCTCAGAGGCCCCGGGAAGGTAGCAGCAGCCTCCTTCCTCTGTACTGCCGCTGGAGGGTTCTACCTAATAAGTACAGTCAAAAGGGGAGGGAGAAGGAAAGGCATTTCAGGGTGTGCCTTTGCCCCACCTTACGCCATCATGCACGCACTTGGCAGCCCCACAGAAAGGCATGGAAAGAGCATGCAAGTGACACCAGGAGTCACCTGTAAGACACCACAGCACAGAGTCTCCTGGGCCCTCATCAGGCAGAGTCCTACAACAGACCTCCCACATAGATGTACCTGGCTGGAAGGTGTTTTCCTAAAGGCTTTCTGAGTACTGGAGAAAGGCAGTTCCCGTAACAAGTTCTCCCCACGTCACCCAGGAAGGAGGTAGTTAACTGGTTGGAGGGGAAGGCTGGAGGGGAACCTGAAGACGCAAACAAAAGGCTGGGGGCTGCTGAGGTCTCCCCACAAGTCTACCACAAGTCGGGGCTCAAAAGAACTACAGAAGCTGTTACCAATAGCAATGACGCCGAAGCTACACACCAAATGAGAACCGCAGAGGACAGGCAGGCCAAGTACCCAAGGCTGGTGTGCAGCACGCTCACGAGGCTGAATTTAAGCCATGAGGGACATACCCAGTGCAAAAAATTCCCAGCACTTCCACACCAAAGCACGAATATGTTATCCTGCCCATGGACGAAGCCAAAGCTTTTCTCCCTAAACCACAATATTAACAGGCTGTGAGACCTGTATGCTGATCTCCCCCAGTTCTCACAGGGACCCTCCCTTGTGAAATCCAACCCTTTCCCAGAAACACACACCCAGACCCAGGGAAGCAAAGAAGGGTTTGTCTCGTAACCAGATTAGACTGAAGTCAATGGCACTTACCACCAGCTGTGAGCAGGGAGTAAACAGACTTACCAGCTGCCCAGAGACACACAACCCAACCAGACGCTCAGAGCTCCCAAGACTAACAGCAGTCTTCAGCATTCGCTTTGCCCCACGGGCCGTAATCCCACCTACAATTAGAATCACCTGGAGCTCTTTTAAGATTAAACAGGAATGCCTGGGCTACAGGAGTTACTGATTAAACTGGCCTCAGGCTGGGATGGGGTACTGATGTGGTTTAGAGGCTCCCAGGTGAGCCTAATAGGCAATCACGAGGGAGACTCACCGGCTGGTCCCCAGGAGGAAACCCGCTAGAGAAGCACAGGAGGGGCTGGCCCAGGGGCAGCTCCCCTGCCATCTGGTGCCAGCATGAGTCCTACAGACCTCACTCAAGGAGGACAGGACCTGGGCGCCTGGGTGGCTCAGTCGGTTAAATCTCAGCCTTCGGGACCATGTTCCCAGGGTCGAGGGATCAAGCCCTGCATCAGGCTCCCTGCTCAGCAGGGGGCCTGCTTCTCCCATTCCCCCTGCTTGTGTTCCCTTTCTTGCTGTCTCTCTGTCAAATAAATCAAATCTTTAAAAACAAAAAAAAGTCCAGAACCAAGCCCGTCTGATGCTTTCATTCCACGCCCCCCCAGCTTCCCATCCACCTCCCCTTCCTAGAGCCACACACATAATAAGTCCAGTTACCTCCCTGAGGAGTAGACTGATCCAAGCCATCAATAGGGAAGTGCAGAGCACAGCACATTAGGACAGAAGCTCCTAAGTGGGCTCCCAAAACTCCCAGTCTCCACCATCTTTAGGCTTAAGGGAAACAGTCCTTAACTATGTACTGTATGCCAGGCTAGGCACCTTACATGCTGATGCATGGAATAAGTTCTCATTTAATCCCAGCACAACCCGAGGCTGTTGAAGATATCATACCTATTTTACAGATGAGCAAAGCAACGCATGGCCAGTTAAGAATTTATCCAGCATCTCACAGAAAGTAGTGTCGGTAGAACCAGGACTAGAATCCAGCTGGTAGTGCTCTAAGTCTTTGCTTCGAACCATTCTGCTGCTAAGATAACATCTTGTTATAATTAACATCGAGTTCAGCTGTGACTGAGAGGGAACATTACCAAGTGGAAGCCGAGTTCATTAAAGTCCTGAATTTGAGGTCTTAAAAAAAATAATTTCATCAGTGTAGATACAGAAAACCCGATTTTTACTGACAGTTCATGTGGGAAAGATTTGTGGTTTCAGAGGCCATCCATTTATTCATTCGCATTTGCAGGGCAACTCGTGCAGTTCAGGAAGAGGGCTGGCTGCTGGTGACAAGGAGATAGAGGCTTATACCCTCTGGGTGATCTTCTAAGAGCTAATATGATCCTGGGCTGCCTTAGGACAGATTCCTCTTTCTCTTGAGAGAGTCCCCATCTACACAGCTCTGCACCAGGCAGATGACCAAGGAGGCCTCTGAGGACAGCTGATTGTGGGCTTGTCTGACCGGCTAGATGGTGATTTGATATGGGTTTGTTTGTTTTTAAGATTTTATTTGACAGAGAGAAACACAGCCAGAGATGGAACACAAGCAGCAGGAGGGAGAGAGGGAGAAGCAGGCTTCCTGCCGAGCAGGAAGCCCGATGCAGGGCTCGATCCCGGGACTCTGGGATCATGACCTGAGCCGAAGACAGAGGCTTAACCACTGAGCAACCCAGGCGCCCCGATTTGGTATAGGTTTTAAAGAACAGCGTCCACACTCAACTCCAGATCCTCTAAATTAGTCTCTAGGAGTGGGTCCAGCCTCTGCCAGCTTATACGTTTCTACAGCTGAGTTGAGACCTAATTTCTCAGCGAGGCTTGAAAAACCAATGGCCAAGGATGAAAAATGAGAAAAATCTAGAAACCACATATGAGTCGCTGAAGATGGTTGAGTGACAGCAACAACTATCTGTAGCCTGGAAGACAGATGGCATGAAGGATGGAAGGGGACATGGGGCTTCTCTGTGGAAGATATTTCTCCATCGCTGTGTGGTGCTAGGGACAGGACTGCCAAGGGCAAACAACAGTAAGAGGGCAACAAAAATCTGCAAGAGAAGGAAGTCCTGGTACCTTCAATTTAGAGACCTCCAGGATGCCTCAAATCTGGTTATTATGCTCTGAAAAGCTGCAAGGTCAATGACCTACCAGCTCAGATCATTTGAGAGAAGACAATTACTATAATACAGGAAAAACCGCCATTGTTTAAAAGCCTTTCTTAGAGTGGGAAGGGCAGAGGGAGAGAGAGAGAATCTCAAGCAGGCTCCCTGCTAGGCACAGAGCTCAACTATGCAGGTCCTTGATCTCAGGACCCTGAGGTCATGACCTGAGTCGAAATCAAGAGCAGACCCTGCTTAACTGACTGAGTCACCAGGGAGCCCCCAAAACTGCTATTTTAAATTAACAGCAACTACCTATTTTCAATCTTTTGGACTAGAAACGATCTGGGCCCTGCAACCATGAGTTGTATACATTTGGGGAGTGAGGGATTAAAATTCATATCCATGGGCCTCACCTCCATCTCAGACATCCACACTTCCATCTTCTCTGATGCAGGTGATGCACAGACTCTACTTTTAGAAAACCCCTGATAGCTGAGTCTGATGCAAAGAGTGAGTCCAGTCCCTAAAAAGCCCCCTGATCACGGAAGGCAATCACTCCTCCTTCTACACCTGTGAAATGAGCTTGAAGGTTCACACGTAAGCTTATGGTGTTTTCCTCCATTTGCAGATACAGGTACAGGTGTAACTGTAACCTCCCCCCACCAGCAAATGGCACTTTCTACCCTTCTCCACCCCCACACAGGCTGCTGTCTGAATGACAACTAATTTTTAAAAATCAAGATGGGTTAACCAATTTCATCCAAGTGACATGAAATTCAATTGAATATATTTAATCAACTCAAACTTCATGACCTTTTATAAATAAGCATTTAAAAATATTTTAAATATAATTCAACTAGTGGTCAGGGTACCTCCCCTGGCCCATGACATCACTGTGAAAGGGCTAAACTCTGGATCACATGGCTTTGAGCACACTGGACTTAGAAAGTGAATCAGCACTTGAATTTCCCACTTTTATCAAGCTCATTGGTTTTCCTGTTCTTGAAGTGGGGGCCAAACATAAAAAATCAAAATGAATCTAAGTTGGATCAATAAGGAACCTCATAGGGCCTGATGGAAGCCCATCTTTTGGGAAAGAGAGCTGAGGAAGATGAGGTGCCCCTGGAATGGTGGGGAAATAAAGAAGGTAGGAACAGTACAACCTTCCCAGAAAAGAAGGGTCTCCTGGACTTGCCCCCAGGAGGACACTGGATTAAGAGAGGAGGATGCACCAATGGGGTGGTATTTTTAAGTGGCCAGCTCTCCTCCTTTTATGTAAGCAGGCCACAGAGGAAGGTTCCAGAAAGCATCACTCTGTCCAGGAATTTGAGGCACACCAACTTCCTCGCAGCCTTCAAGCCAATTTCAGAAATGCTAAAACCTAAGGTAGCAACATCCAATACAAACATGTGAGCCATATATGTGATTTAAAATTTTCTAGAAGTCGGGGCGCCTGGGTGGCTCAGTTGGTTAAGCAACTGCCTTCGGCTCAGGTTATGATCCCGGAGACCGGGGATCGAGTCCCACATCGGGCTCCCTGCTCAGCGGGAAGCCTGCTTCTCCCTCTCTCACTCCCCCTGCTTGTGTTCCCTCTCTGGCTGTGTTTCTCTCTGTCAAATAAATAAAATCTTAAAAAAAAAATTAAAATTTTCTAGAAGTCATATTTTTTTGACTGTTTGGTAAGAAAACTAAGGGGGGACTTGCTTTTTAGAAATGTGTATTATTTAAACCAATATATCCAAAATATCATTTCAATCAAAATTTAATCAGTATAAAAATCATTAAGAAGGTGCACCCGGATGGCTCAGTTGGATAATGGTCTGACTTGTGGTTTTGGCTCAGGTCATGATCTCCAGGTGGGAAGATCCAGCCTCCATGGGACTTCGCTTCCCCTTGCCCTCTCCCTCTGGCCCTCCCACCCACACACACACACCCACTCTCTCTCTCTCTCTCTCTCTTTGAAGGCAATAAATCTTAAAAAGTATATTTTTTTAAAAATTTTTTAAATCATTAATCGTATATTTCACATTCTTGTTATGCCGAGGCTTTGAAATCTGGTGTGCATTTTACATTTACAGCACATATCTCTATCTGGATATTAAATCTCTGGAAATGCCGGAGCTAAATTTCAATTTCATAACATTTAACGCTAAAAAAGCTGTACCAAAGTTATTCCAAGCAGGCTTAAAAGTTTCCCAACAACCGAACTGAGAACCTGATTTTAAATTTAAATGAATTAAATAAAATCAGAGATGCAGTTCCTCAGCCGTCCTAGCCACACTTCAGGTGGTCAACAGTCCTTTGTGGCCAGTGGCTACAATAATCAGACAGGTTGAATGTGTCTTCTCTCCAAATGACTCCACACCAAAAGCTTTATTTTCTTCACCATCAGGAGGTAGGAGAGCTCTCAATGAACGAAGGCATGAGGAATCTGTGGCTATTGCTGTGAATGCTGGAGGACTTTCTGATTCTAGCAAGCATGTCACTGTAATGTCCTTTCTCAAGGATGAGTGAGTAAGAGTCTGCCATATACAGCCAGGATAGGGGTGGGCTCTTGAAGAAAAGGGGCTTGGAGGCAGATTCCCAGAGCACCTACTATGGGCCAAGCACCACAAGGAATATAGGGTAGCCACTGGCCCATTTGGTGCCCCATTATCTTATGGGTGACACAGCATTAAGTGGACTTAAAATATAAAGAATTAGAGACTGGCCACAATGGGGAACTTGCCCAAGGTCCCACAACTTCCCAGGGAGACCTTTCCTTTTTCACCAGGCCACATGAAGATCCAAGGAGAGTAGGGTGGGGGGAAGTCATGCTGTGTCCCTCTCTATGTTAAATACCAGGTAGAATCCAAGATAGGCCAGAACACAGGTAACCAGAGATGACAAAGCCAAGGTGCTAGAACCGCACACTGGTCTGACAATGAAAATAGATGCAAATGTGGACCAAAACGTAAAAGGTAGGGAAAGGCCTGATAACCCTAATTTTTGTAATTTTGTCCCATTAAACAGTGGTGCCACCTCACTGCCCACTGAGCCACTGAGTCAAGTGTTCAGTTCCTTCTTCCAAGGCAGAAGGTTTCCTTAGCTCTAAATTCACAAATGTCTATCCAGTCTGAATTCAGTTCTTCCAAAACCCCAGATACCAAGTCTGAGGTTCCCACAGTAGGGTTGAACAAGCAGGGAAAATAATGTTCTGATCCAGAAATTGAAGAGTGATCAAGTAACTGAAACAACGTCCAAGAGAAAATTTCTATATGTGAATATTGTCATTTAATGCAACTTTCTAAGCTTTTTCAGGCATGAGAGGAAGTGTAACATACTGGGTCTGGAAGGAATATAAAACTTTGCCACTTATGGTACAGGACCAGGCATTAAACTGATGAGGAAACAAAGATTCTTCCAGATTCTGATTGGAGATGGAAAGAAGAGACAAAGGTCTGGAAAGAAGCAAGTCAATGGGAGGGAGGAAGACAAAGTGAGAGAGTTTAACTAATTCACAGAGGCAGAGTGAGCCCATACGAAGAGTGAGTTTCAACCAGAACCTCTACTAGCTAAGGGCAAGCTCTGATTTCAGGACACTTCAGCCACTCTCACCAGGGCAAAGGAGCATGCAGGAAGGTCAAATGCAAGTCAAATAAGCTTCTTACCCAACTACCTAAGAAGCACCTCTTTGAAATGCAATCATCAAGGAAGACAAGGCTCTACCTCCGGGTTTCCTGAGAAGGCCAGGCCCTAGCCTTAACTGCACCTTATCCAGATTGCAAGCCCAAACTCCAGTTAGTAAAAACAGGATAAATTTAGCAATTTGAGCTTGAAGACATGAATATAATAATGCATTGTATCCACTGAGCTATATAGAAGATTGAGATTTCTTTTTAATCTCTAGCTTTGCAATCTTGCAGCAGGCTGCCTGTGATGTTCATCACACTCTAATTTAATGCATATTCAAAAATAAATAGTTTTCTTTTTCTTTTGCCTTTGTGGAGAAATGTTCTGGGTTGGGAAAAGATTTTGCTGTTAATTACATTTCCCCAATACTCCCTCAAAGGATCACCCCTATCTCCACCCAGACCTGACCTCCCTGAAGTTATTTTTAAGCTGTTTTCAACTAAAAGGGGTACAGTTGTGGTTTTATGATTAGGATTTATCCTATGGACAGAGGAGGGGTCTCCCACAACTCACTAAGATACTGAAAGAAAAGACGGAACTTGGTCCTCTGAATGTAGCTTGGGACAGTCTCTTAGATCAGCCTCTACACACCCCAAGTACCACAAATCCCAGAGAAAAACTCGCAACAGGTCACAGAGCCCCTCAGCTGGCTGGTCCAGCCCTTAGTACACACCGGGCCCTCTGCCAGGAAAAGCTGGCAAGGCACCCTTCCCTCTCCCTCTGGGTGACCCCCATCAGAGCAGGAATCCCATCTTACTCTGCTCAGTACATTCCCTAGCACAGAGCCAGGCATGAATGAATGGAAACCTTTAACTCCGCTCTTCTCCCTCAAAGTCAAAGTCAATACAATACTATCTCAACATTCAGTCTGTTACAGTTGGAAACATTTGTTCCATGAGGAAATATTTCTCAGAGAGCTGTGTTTCAACTGTTAGAATGAAAAAAGTCCTTTTAAGAGAAGGATGCTCATCAAACATTTTGCCATCATACAGCCAGTAGAAACACAGGGCTGTCTTAGTGGTGCCACTTTGCTGATATTCCCTCAGCAGGAAGCCTGTCTCTCGGCAAGGCCCTCAGCCAGTTTTGGCATCTCTTCCACCTTTTTTTCCCTGAGATCTGTCCATCTCAGTCTATCCCTGACAGGAATGTCACTGTCAAAACCATCCTTGAGAGAAAAAAAAATTTTTTTTGAGAGAAAGTGTTCTTTTTTTTTTTTTAAAGATTTTATGTATTTATTTGACAGAGAGAAACACAGTGAGAGAGGGAACACAAGCAGGGGGAATGAGAGAGGGAGATGCAGGCTTCCTGCCGAGCAGGGAGCCCGATGTGGGACTCGATCCGGGGTCTCCGGGATCATGACCTGAGCCAAAGGCAGTCACGTAACCAACTGAGCCACCCAGGTGCCCCGAGAGAAAGTGTTCTTAAATTGACTCCTTCTCAAGTCACAACCAGAGAGTGCTTCTTGCAGAGCCCAGTCTGAGGTGAGCTGGACTATCCTATCCATCCAGACAGCAGGGCTGGCTGCCGTTAATTATTACTGAGCCCTAATGGAAATCTAATCTTATTTACCCCAACCACTTGGCCTGGGTTACCAGAACAAGAAGCCAACCCAATGTGAAATACTCTGGGAAATGACTCGCCAGAACGCACATCCAAACGGCTTTTGCTGCTTAAGAACTGTATGTGCTTCTCAAACCTTGGTGTGCCTTAGAACATCCTGGAGAACTTACTCAAGTCTGTTTTCCTGGGCCCCAGCCCCAGAGTTATGATTTAGTAGCTAAGGGGGTAAGCTGCCTTTCTCTTAAGTTCCCCAGTGATTCTGACACTGCGGGTCCCAAGAGCACACTTTGAGAAACCTGATGAACATAGCACCTTGGCCACGCGTTGAAGGACAGCGCCAGGTCCTGGCTTCCTCTTGGACTGACTGTGGCAAGGCCAGGCCCAATGGTTCTAAACCGAATTCCCACAGAACACTGCTAGTCTATCACTGACATTGAAGCATGGGATTTCGCTCCAGTTTTCAAAGCAAATTAAACCTCTGACACCACTGAGTGTTTGTTTCTATTATCATCTAAAAGTATTTAATTTCTCAACAAATTATGTCTTTTGTTGAGACCCTATTGAGTTCAAGCAATGTGACATATTAGTAAGAAGCAGCTGTATGGCCTGGCTGACACAGCCAACACAACACGGAAGAACCGGGAAATTCGGAGCACTTGGCCTCTAGCTCCAGTCTGACCTTCCTAAGGCACCTCCTTTGACCACGACCGCCAGATCCCCTGACCGTCCAGTAACAGACCCCTGGGCTGCTGGGCCAAGGAATGGCTTGGCTGCCCTCAAAACTCAACCTACAGAAACATAAAATGGGTACACACTTTAAACTATTTTAAACCAAGGCAGTGTGTAATCAATTGCTAAACCATGCGGCAGAAACGATTAAAGGCTTCTGATTTTCCACACAAGCAATTAAGCATCACAGAAATGGCTATGTCCTCCCTCCCCATGCCTCTGCACTGGAGCCCTTTAGGGTCCCTTACTCAAGCTAAAAAGTCTTCGTCAAGTTTCAGCCTTCCCACAATTTAATTTTAAAAATTTAATGTGCATCTGTCCCTGTGGGCCTTGGCAAGAGCATACAAATCCACACCCCAACTTTGAACACATTCTGTCCAGGTCCAGTGTAGAGGTCTCCCTTGTCCTTGGTGCTATAAATCATCTGAGTGGTACCTCATGCCAAGAGAAACAGCCTGGTGTAGCACCCCCAACAACAAGGGTATTTACCAGCTTGTGATGCTTCCTTCCTGACCTTCATGTGTAAGGTGGGTTAGCAAATGAAACCAGCAGATTAAAATGGCCTATTCCATTAAAAACAACAACAAGAAGAACAACAAGAAAACCCAAAACATTATGCTAGTTTTTTTTTTTCATTATGCTAGCTTTAAAGTGGGGTAGGGCTGACACATCTGGATCCAATCATTGTAAAGTTTCAGTCTTAGCATCTTCCTCCCAGAGGGAAAGCGGCAGAACGCAGGGGCAGCGCAGAGGACAAACAGAGATCCCTGCATTCCGACCCAGGCTTTGCCACTGGCCCAATGTATGACCTTGGGCAGAGTTCCTGACCTCTCCAGGGCTCAGTTTTCTAGGGAGTCTTCCAGGCTGTAACGCCAGTACTAACTAGTAATGGGATCCAAGTGTTGATGAATTCAACCCTCCCTTTTCTGATTGATTGTATATGGAAAGATTGCAATTCTCCTGGGAGAAGACACAGCCATGGTTCCTTTCTCTGGGGGGCCTGTCGTCCCCCTCTTTGGCTCCTCCCTGTCCTCTCCTCTCCCAAGCCTGGCGGCCAGTCCACCTCCCAAACTGAACTTCTCAGAGCAAGGCTGGGATGAGACAGAGCCTCCAGGAGAGTTTCCCGAACTGGCACTGAGCTCTCTCTTGACTATAATGTCTAGCACAGCAGGACTTTAGTTCCTCAAATAAGCTTCTAATTGTCTTTTCGGAAATGTGCGTGGACGCTTATTTCAAGCCATTTGGCAAGTGCCTCGGAGGGTATTTGCTCTGACATTGTGCTTGGAGAGGGAGGATTTAAAAGTCTGGAGGAGCATTAGAAAAATTGCACTCCAGCTGATCTTTCCTTGGATGGAGACAAAACAACTTTTTCAGGAACCCACCACGGGTATGATGCAAAACCCCACACGTCTCCAAAACTTACAATCACATTCTTTTACACTTGGACCTGTCTTCTCCCTGGGGCAGTAAGAAGGTATCTTGACAGGGTTAATTGAGGCCAAGAATTATGACACACTTGGGGGGTCCCAGCAGCGCTCTCCTGTCCCCAGGCATCATTCTTCCCAGAGGCACTATTAATAGGGCAGTGAAGGATTCTGACAGCAGACTGGAGACAGGCTCTGAGTCAGTAAGAACTGTGGTCAGAGGATGTGGGATCAGCATTCAATCTGGACTCAGAAAACAGTTCAAATCCCTGGCCTACCACCACCTCCCTGGTTTAAAATGTTAACAGGTGTCCCTACCCTCTAAACAAGCCCTAATTTTCCCCAAATTTATTGTGTGTGTGCACACTCCCCCTAAGGTCTTATTAATATGCTGATTCTGAGTCAGCAGATCTGGCCAGAGCCTGAGATTATCAACAAGGTCCCAGGTGGAACGGATGTTGCTGGTCCATGAACCAACTTTGAACAGCAAGGACAAAGAGACTTGCAATCCAAGCCAGTGGTTCCCAAACACCCCTGCTAAGAATCACACGAGTAACTATTAAATACACAGATCCCTGGTGAACTGGAAATGTAACAAGTGCTTGGGTGAGTCTTATTATCAGAGAAGTTTGGGGAAGCTCGGTCTAACTCATCTGCATCTCTCACAGCCTGTGAAAGCCCTTGCTTTTCCGTTGTTCTCATTAGATAAGGTTCCTTAAAATCTACTAACGTAGCTCCTGTTTCTGGGGGTCCTGTAGAACTTTTAGAGAGCTGATAGTTCTCCCAAATGTTCCCAAGTCCTGGTACACTTAGAAAAGGACCATTTTTTTTAAGATTGTATTTATTTATTGGACAGAGAGAGACACAGCAAGAGAGAGAACACAAGCAGGGGGAGTGAGAGAGGGAGAAGCGGGCCTCCCGCTGAGCAGGGAGCCAGATGCGGGGCTCCATTCCAGGACCCTGGGATCATGGCCTGAGCCAAAGGCAGATGCTTAACAACTGAGCCACTTAGGCATCCCAAAAAGGACCATCTCTGTAGGGACTGAGCTCTGGCAGCTCCCAAGGGGCTGAGGGAAGACTGAGGGCACCATTATGTCAGCATACCTCTAAAACATAATTCAGTTCCCCAACTAGAAAGCTCTGTTCCCACCTCAACTCTAAGAGTCAATGACAAAAACCAACCAGCCCAGCCCTCCAGTACATTTCCCCATTGTTATGAAGCTGATCCAAAACAAAAAAAGAAAAATAAACACATCAAGCTCCTGCCTAGAGGTTGTCTGTAAGGGCCAATGCAGAGGCAAAAAAGCATACACACTCATTTACTCACCTTTAATAAATTACAGATAATATCCACTAGACCAGAAGCACAGTCTGCCTTATGTTCATTATCTCACCTAATCCTTGCACCAAATCCTTGTTTTGTCTGTTTGACTGAGGACACCAAGCTTACAGAGGTGAGGGGCTTGCCTCAGGTCACACGACCAGTGGTGGCCACTGTGTAACAGACTCTCATGTGTGACCCTCTCCAACACTCACCCCTGTTCTGGTTTGTTTCAATGTCTCCTGCTGACAACACGCTGCCAGGTCCCGCTTTCCACGAGGACGGGGCCCAGGTCTCTGTTGTTCAGGCTGTATCAACCACATGCCTCCGAGACGCTCAGAAAAACAGCTGCCAAGCTGCCAAAAGGCTTCCAAGCCAGGGCTTATCCACGATACAAGCGGCCTCCAAAATCCTAACAAGCTTCCAGGCATTCCCTGGCTTAAAAGACCCCCAACTGATAAAATACCAATTTAGAAGACATAAGATAGAGAAAAGATGGTGGAAAGGGAGTCAGAGGTCTGCCGGACTAGTCTGCTGTTTCTGCCTCCTCACGGGGAGACAAACCACTTGACCTCTCTCTATGCCTCAGTTTCTCCATCAGCGTGATGGTTTACTCCATCTCCTAAACCTCTCTGAACTCCCACCGCGTACCAGATGTGCAGCTAGGAATGAATGAGAGGCCAAATCCATTCCCCTGGCAGTCCCCTGCCAATCCTGCTCCTCCCACCCCAATGAACAGCAGCAGAGATAAAGCACACAGAAGGGTTTTCAAACAAGTACTAAACAAAGGGGCCTCTTGGGGGATCATCTGCATCACAAAAAGACTCTTTACTTAGCAAACTAATTCACAAAAAGGATGGCTAGTGTGACAAGTTCCCCTCATACATCTTTTGATTCAGGTTACTGAAGTATTACTAGGACAGTAAATGTCATCTTTTATAGGTGTGCAGTTTTATTGATTTTAACAAACACATGCAGTTCCTGCTGTGGTTTTTAAAAGAGTTTACTTCTAACTTTTCAAGAATACATTATAGAAAATGATGTGGCATGGATGGTCCAATGAAACAAAATTAATTTTCACTCCTCTTTCTAAAAGTGAAAGTCCCCATTTTACCAGAAGGAAGAACAGAACTGAAAACCTCATCTGGAGGGATGGAGGTGTGGGGAGGATCAATTTGCAGAAACATCTATTAGGCATGGAAAATTGAGTACCAAGATCTATAAGTCTATGCAATTGAATCTCCTTTGCTAATAAAATAATTCTCTCCTCCCAACCCTCCCCCTCACATTTACCCAAAAAAAATTTTAATATGCACACAGAGCCCAAGAACATAAACATATTTCTACCAGAGGTCATCCTTAACTGATCAGTTTAAAACCACAAAGCCTCCTTGAATTAATTCCAAAAACCTGTAATAAATTTCACATACTATCAGTCTTCCAAAGGAATTTACCTGGACAAAGAATATAACTTTTGGTTTGTTTTAAGGTATATCTTAAAATGAACTGTGTGAGCTTGTGTTAAAAAGGGAGTGATTATTCAAACAGAACTCTTAAAATCTATTCAAAACACAACTCCAGGGGCGCCTGGGTGGCTCAGTTGGTTAAGCGACTGCGTTCGGCTCAGGTCATGATCCTGGAGACCCGGGATCGAGCCCCATATCAGGCTCCCTGTTCGGCAGGAAGTCTGCTTCTCCCTCTCTCACTCCCCCTGCTTCTGTTCCCTCTCTCGCTTTGTTTCTGTCAAATAAATAAAATCTTTAAAAAAAAAAAAAACACAACTCCACTGCACAATTAAGTCCTCGTAATTTGAGACTAAACAACAGCATTCCTAGCCAGAAAATGGGAACAATGCAATCAATCTAACAGTGTTTATAACTCTGCTATGAGGCTGGTAAGAAGCAGATCTGATTTCCAATCCTCAGCTCAGCAGCACTCAAAATGCACTCGAAACTTCAGTATACCTAAGAATCTTCTGATTATGAAAACTCCACATTCTCGGACCCTACACAGACTTACCAAATGAGACTCTCAGAGGACTAGGCAGCTATAGTGTTTAATCTTAGTCCCAGGTAATTCTGAGGCTGGTGGCTAAGGACTAGACCCTAAGAGATAACAGCTCTAGCTAAGGGGGCATGTGTTTTGTTATGTAATCACTACAATGAAGTTAACATGGTAATAGAACTTGGACATTGATCCTGAGTATGGGTTATAATCTGTAGGCTAATGGCCACCCCTTAGAAATGTTCACCCTACACAGAGAGGTTGGTCATTGTAGTATCAGCAGATAAAACCACACAGTGACAATCTTTCATTAATGAGCGGCTGCCGACTCCAAGTGTGGTCCCCAGACCAGGAGCTCCAAATTAGAAAGAAATCTCTGGGGCTGGGGCCCAGGAATCCACGTTTTAACATTCCTCTAGGTGATTCTTCCATATGCTACATGCTCCAGCATGTTTTAGTTAATGCAAATACATTTTATAATGAGAAATAGTTAATAATCACAATTTCTTCTTGCCTTGTCCTGCTGGTTTTATTTTTGCTTTGCTAAAGGATGTGATGTTTGTTACCGTACCCTCTCAACTTATCTCCCACCCCTTTCCCACTACGGGGCAAAATGTGTATATGGAGAACAGGAAGTTCGAGCTAGCTTTATTTCCCACTAGCTGAGGGACAATTAGCACGGCCTGGACAGCCAAAGAGCTCCGACCAGACCCATCAGTACGGTGGCAGGAGTAATTACAAAGGGACAGCCCCTCGGGCTCTCAGCGCCCCCTGGTTCCAGGGAGTACCTTTCCACCATGCCTCCTAAGGCCTCCCATGAAAGCCAGCTGACAACTCAAATGGGCACTTGGTAGTATGAATGGGTTAGTCCCCTCTAAAACAGTAGGTCTATGGCAGAGTGCACTTGTTCTCACATTTTGGAACACATCAAAATCTCCAGGGGAAACTTAATAAAAATACAGATGCTCTTCTTATACACCAACAACGAAAAAATAGAAAGGGAAATCAGAGAATCGATTCCATTTACTATAGCACCAAAAAGCATAAGATACTTAGGAATAAACCTAACCAAAGAAGTCAAGGATCTATACTCGAGGAACTACAGAACACTCATGAAAGAAATTGAAGAAGACACAAAAAGATGGAAGAGCATTCCATGCTCATGGATCGGAAGAATAAACATTGTCAAAATGTCTATA
>PITA01005783.1:61721-107020 GCA_004023965.1 Spilogale gracilis | reverse complement strand
AAATAAATAAAATCTTTAAAAAGAAAAAAAAAAAGAAAGAAAAGGCAGTCGGAGCCAAGTGATAGAGCTACCCCATGACCCTGCAATTGCACTACTGGGCATTTACCCCAAAGATACAGATGTAGTGAAAAGAAGGGCCATATGTACCACAATGTTCATAGCAGCAATGGCCACAATCGTCAAACTGTGGAAAGAGCCAAGGTGCCCTTCAACAGATGAATGGATAAAGAAGATGTGGTACATATATGCAATGGAATACTACACCTCCATCAGAAAGGATGAATACCCAACTTTTGTAGCAACATGGATCCAACTGGAAGAGATTATGCTGAGTGAAATAAGCCAAGTAGAGAAAGTCAAGTATCACATGGTTTCACTTACATGTGGTGCATAAGGGGTAATATAGAGGACAATAGGAGAAGAAAAGGAAATGGGAAGTAAGGTAATTCGAGGAGAGAAACGAAACATGAGAGACTTTGGACTCAGAAACAAACTGAGGGTCTTGGAGAGAAGGGGGTGGGGGGATGGGAGAGACTGGTGGTGGGTACTGAGGGCACGTATTGGATGGAGCACTGGGTGTGGGGCATAAACAATGAATCTTGGAACTCTGAAAAAATTAAATTTTAAAAAAGATACTCGATATCTAACTTTTCTAATTCTACAAAAGCATATAATCATATGAATATACTCTGGGTAGTATTTTTTTTTTCTTAAAAAATTCTCTCTCAGTCACCTGTCCTAGAACTCCTGGAGTCATCCCCGACTTTTTCTTCAAATCCCACTTGTCACCTCCATCCCTGATAGTTGTCACCATAATTATCATCACCATTATCATCTTCTCTATCACTGTAATTATGACCACCATCATTATCATCTTCATGATCACCATCATCATCATCACCATCACCATCCTCATCTTCATGGTCATCATTATCACCGTCATCAACACTACCACTATCATCATCTTCATGGCCATCATCACCATCATCAACACTACCATCATCAACATCTTCATGATCACCATCATCACCATCATCGACACTACCATCATCATCATCTTCATGATCACCATCATCACCATCATTACCACCACGACCATCAGCACCATCCTTCTCCTCACAGTCACCATCATCACCATCATCACCATCACCAGCATCATCATCATCCTCATGACCACCATCATCACTATCACCACCATTTTAAGTATCAATGGTTAGCAGTCTTTACTGAATGCTGCCCATGGGCCAATGTGAAGGCTCCACTTGAGTTATTTCACTGAATCCTCCCAACCATCCACTAGCAGAAATACTCATATTCAGCCTATCTGGATCATGAAACAGACTTGGAGAGATTATGTGACAGCCCATGTTCACACTTACAGGTAAGTGGCATAGCTGGGATTCAAACGTAGATCTATCATCAGCATTCAAACTCTTAAACAAAAGGCACTTTTAGACCTTTGGTGCAAACAATGGCATAGATTATGCTTTTAGCATTTCTTTCCTGGTTTTCAATACTGCTTAACCAGTCTTCTTCCCTCTGTCTCCCCCCAACCCCCCATAAGAACCAAGCCATCCATTGTTCAGTCACCAGCATAGTCTATATACCATTCAAATCCATCCCAGAGACTCCCCTACCTAAAACCTCTCAAAGCATCTCCACCACCTAGACAGTATAAACTCATTGTACATATCAGGGCTCATTAATGAAAAGCAACAGAAACAAATTTGAATAATTTAATGTATAAAAAAGGCACGGGCAGAGAATTTACTGGAAGGGCAGGAGAAAGCACACTTAAGCATGGACTGAAGATATGAGTCCTCATCACAAGTTTGTTGAGAAACTAAGTAAATGAATGGGGCAAGTTGCTTGGTTCCTAAGTAGGGTTGTAAAGATCCATGGAATTGCTTCAAAAGTCCCTGGTGGATGAGGGTGTGAGCCATATATAATCCCCTCTCCACTACTTCTATCTGTTTAGGAATTGAGAAGACTCACATAAGACTCATACTTGAAGAGTTATACTTTTACAAAATGACAGGTGAAATAAGCAAAGGACCAGCCTGGAACCTGGTAACTGATGTTCTAATCCTAGCTCCAGTGCTCCCAGGGTGGGCATTCTTGCTGCACATGCCTGCTCACTCAGCCTCAGCTTCTATATCTACAAGATGGTCACTCCAGCAGCTCTAAGTTACTGGCACGTGGGGAGAAAGTGATGAGTGTGACTGCATCCATGCTGGATAAGACCACACACAAGCTCTGCAGATCAACCTTCTTAATCTTTTTTTTTCTTTTTTTTGCACTTATAATAAAATGAACTCTACCCAGCCACAAGACATGATGGGGACACAAGGGTAGTGATGAGAAGAGAACCTTGTCAGGGAGCAAGGCAACCCTGGGTTTTAATAGCAACTACTAGTAATCTACTAAATGCATTTCCACCATTAGGGTAAGTTGGAGAAAGCTGAACACTGAAGATGAATGATTTGTGATCTCCTTATCCAACAAATGGAGGATGCAATAAAATGTATATTGTGGATATGTGTGTGTGTATGTGTATGTGCACACACACATGCACAAGTGTATCTGAGCTCATTGGGAAGGCCCTAGAAATCATTCTGACACTAACCCACATGATGAAGAAACAGATCCAGAGAGTCTAAATACCTGTTTCTTCACTACTGTTGATTTTGTACCAATGGTCTCTCAAGCCCATGTCTCCTGATTGCACACCCAGTGCATGCCTAAGTCTTCCACCAACTCCTCATACATAAATATTTTCTAAAATGCATCCTGCCTGCTTCCCTCCAGGGGATCCAGCTGCTCAGGAAGTCTCCTAGAGGAGCCTGTGGTGGCCCCTGAGTCCGTGGGAGGCAGAGGCAGATGCCTTCCTCCACGGCAGTCCCAAATACAGTGTTTTGGTTCTAAGTGGCTTGGCACCAACCACCCATCCACCTGCCAAAAATTGCCTGTACTCGTTGGGTTCAAGCCCAAGGTCATCATATCACCTTCTAGGGAGCTCTGGAATTGGTCCCAGAGAGAAGAAACATCTGGAAAGTAGAAAGTAGATATATATTACTCTTGGAACCGCTCCATGGCCTCCCTACCAGTGGGGCTCACCTTTGAGACTAACAGAGGTGGAGGTGGGATGTGGGGTGGGGCAGGGCCTTGAAATGAGTCCCTACCCAACACCACACAGGCAAAGCTGTGTTGACGCTTGTGTTCTCCTAAGTGACTGGTCGGAGAAATGGGACCAGTACAGCTTCTCTGGAATGCAAATTGTCCACATAGAATAGGATTCTTTAAAAAAGTATATATATATAATGTCACACACAAACTTTGTACTCACATTTTTTTTTTAAGATTTTATTTATTTGACAGAGAGAAACACAGCCAGAGAGGAAACACAAGCAGGGGGAGTGAGAGAGGGAGAAGCAGGCTTCCTACTGAGCAGGGAGCCCGATGTGGGACTTGATCCCGGGTCTCCGGGATCATGACCTGAGCCAAAGGCAGTCGCTTAACCAACTGAGCCACCCAGGCGCCCCTGTACTCACATTTTTATGTTCATTTCTGATTCTTTCCTTCATTCAGAATTTTAAAAGTGGGATCATGGCCTCAAAGGACAGAAACATATATATAATACATTGAACACCATATGTTATATATGTGTGCGTATATATATTATATGTATATATTATATTATATACGCATTATATAATGTATCATTATATATACATTATATATGCATACATATAATATATCACTATATACAGATTACATATTGTATGTATGTTATATAGTATGTGACATATAGCATATATATCATTATACATATCAGTATATATGTATCTTTATAATAGCAAAAAAATTGGAAAAGAAAAAAATTAAATGCCCATCATAAGAATAGTTATAAAAACAAACTATGACAATCTGTATGATATGAAAAACAGAAAGTTTTTAAAATCATGTTTATCTGTAATGTTCACTCATCATGCTAGGAGAAGGAAGTAGAATGCAGAGTTAGAGGAACGGAATGACTACTATGTTGAAGAAAACAACTGGGAAGAAAATATGCTTAATTAGCAACTGAGTTCTAAGTGGTAAGAAGAATCTGGGTATTTCTATTTATGCCGTGGTTTCAAATGCCCTGTAATGTACCTGAACTACCAAAGTACAGCAGCAAAATGGAGGAGCGTCTGGTCAGTGTCAGCCCCACAGCCGGTCCAGCCGCCCTGGCCCAACCAGCCCGAAATGCTCCAGCCCCCCCTCCTCCGTCTGGCCAGCTCCGCTCTGTACTCGCCTGTTGGAGACCTCCTCTGCTCCACACTGGGAACTGAGCCTCAACCAAACCCCGTTTTTGCTCCCCTCGGCTCTTTCAACGCTGCCCTCTACTTGACCTTGACATGGGAACCTTGAGTCACCTACAGCCTCAGTTTTCACATCAAGGAAATGATCACACGCGGCAAGTCTCAGATTCCCCACTCCCTGTGTCTCAAGAGCCCCGATGTCCCCTGCCTTCATCAGAATACGGCCTCACGCTGAAGGTCCCAGGGGCCCCAGCCTGGGTAAGTTCCTAGGGCCACCCTGATCCTTTTGGAACCCACATTTGTTACTTCCAAGCCACCACAGCTGCCAGAAACTCCCTGGACAGGCCCTGTTCACGACAACGGACGACCAGCATTCAGTGGGTGAGGGAGCTGCTGCCTCAGCCTCTCGCCTAGGACACCGGACCCACCCCTCTCGGGCTTCCCTGAGAAATGCACTCACCCCAGGTGGGTTGGTTAGCGTCCTGACAGGAAACAGCCAGCACACTCAAATTAGGATAACTTAGGGAGTATTTAATAGAGAAAAATTTCACAAAGGTGTGGGTGGGGAGTGGGTTCCCTGAAGCTAACAGCTGACTCAAGAGATTGTAAAAGTGGGAAGCCAGGGAATGGAAAGCCCCGCACATCACTCTCCTCATTCCTTCCGATGCCCTGACCAGACATCAAGGCAAACCCACCACTCCCTGTTGGCCAAAGCCAAAGGAAGCCAGAGGGCAAGAGAGCCTATCCCTCCCAGAGCCAGAGGAGCAAAGAGAAGAGATGCAGCCCACCAAGCATTTGGGGACTTCGTAATAATTTCTACGGACTCTATGTATGTTCCCAGAGAAGGCCCACATCAGCGAGCACCCTGAGTTTCTCTTGCAAAGGTCCCCACCTGACATTTCAACCTTCCTCAGACCCTTCTCAGCAGTGCTGTTCTCCCTGTCTGCCATCCTGCCTCCATATGGCGGTCAGCTTCCAAAACTAGTCACTCCCTCCCCAACTTCAAACTTCTCCCTCCTTAATTATGCAGAGCCATTCAGGAGGTGTCCCGCCCTCTGTTGCCAGAGGCCTGAGGGCCATCATCCTGGCCGGGCAGGGCCTGCCCCCAGAGGCAGTCTGGCAGATCAGTTTCTCATCTCAGTTCACGTTTTTGTCATTCGTGTTGCCCCCCCCCCCTCACTATTAGCTGCAAAAACTTGCTGGGGAATGTTGAAAAAAAATAATCATTCTCAGGGAACCTGGGTGGCTCAGTCGTTAAGCACCTGCCTTCGGCTCAGGTCATGATCCCAGGGTCCCGAGATTGAGCCTCACATCCCACATCGGGCGGCACCATCTCAAGACAGCATAGGTCCCTTGGAAGCAACTGGCTTTCTGTCTTCCTGAACTATCTCCAAGCTATAAGATGGGGTGACCCTCCATGGGCAGTGCACCACAGGAAGGAAGCAGAGTGAGGAGTCCAGCTTCAGACTGAACTCAGGCTGTGTCTCAACCCAGCTCCTGCATCTTCCAAGGAAACTGTGCAACTGGGTTCCTATCATGTGTGACACTGAACAGGCCCAAGCTCACCATGTCAGGATGAAAGAGGTTGGCTGAGGAATGACCCCCATCCAGAATGTGCACAAATGTTGCCCTGGTCATTGCTTATTTGGCTGCCTAGAGTCTCCTCCCCTTCTGGGAACAGCACCAGATTATCCTAAGGGAACCTTCTCTCCTTCTGGATCCAGGTAGGTTTCATGGGACTGGTCCCCTCCCCAGATCAAGGCTTGGCTCATCAGCCCATTTCATCACCCGGGCCACAGCCATCGGTGCTGAGCTGGCCCAAACCGGCCATTTGGCCACATTGGTCTCAGAACTGGAACCTTTTCTGGATCAACCAGGAAAGCCATGTGCTCTTGGCTGCCAGAGTTGCTGAGAGAGTCAACCTAAGCCTGGAACAAAGGTGCACAGCATGCCACTGAACCGGACAAGAGATGGAGAGACACAGGTCCCCCATGGCAAAATTTGAACCTCTGGGTATACCCAGGCCCCCTGCTGGAAAACCCGAGGCTTTCTGGCTCTGCAGGCTGCTTCAGCGAGGGTGAGCCAGGCTTCTGCTACCTACAACTAAGGGTCCCAGTCCCCCCACATACACCCATGTTGTCTTTCTGCTGGACCCGAGTTACTGTGCTGGTGGTGTCAGCAACATCCCCCCCCCTCCCCGCACACTTTCCTCTTCTGTCTTTGAGGGGCAGGCCTTGGTCTGGGGGAGGCAGTAGGTAAGGGATGAACATCCCAGCTCAGACCTGGGAGAAGAGCCTAGAAGCTGAACCTAGGGATGGCCAGGGATCAGATGGTGGGACCAGAGGCTATGGGTTGTCCAAATGTGTTCTGTGCAGTGGAGAGTGGGGTGGATTTGGGTTCTAGGACACAACTCCACAGGAGGCATGCGTTATAAGAGGGGACAGAGCCAGAATAAGTGGCCTCACAGACAGCTAGAGCAGCAAGGGCAAGCAGGGAAGAACCATGCTCTGTGTTAGTGCGAGCTTCCTGGGACATCCGAGCCTCTTCTGGTCTTACAGGAACTCTCTTCAATTCCATGCTGGAGGTGGAGCAGCCAGAAGATTCTGACTCTGGTCCAACCCGTCGCATGACCTTGGGCAGGAAGTACAACCTCTCTGAGCTTCAGTTTTCCCATCTTTGAATTGGGTCTTACAATAATAAAAAGGCCTCAAAGGACTAAGTACAACAGACTGAGACAGCAGGTAGATGGGTGTTTCATAAATAAGCGGTTAGGAGCTGAGCTTTGGCCACAGGGAAAGTTGGGCCCCAAACTTCTAGCCAAGAACAATGCACTTCCTTTCAGCAGCTGCCAGACTGGAGCCTCCCAAAAGCCGCAGCTGTTCCAGCCACCCACGGGCCGGCACACTGCTCTGCCCACCCAGCCTCAGGCTGTCAGCTGCTCAGCACACTTCACCCCTGGGGGGCTGGGGGTCGCCCCCTCTTACACACACACATCAGCTCACCATCTGTCCTGGCACAAGCATTCATACCCAAGATGGAAAGCCAGGCAGGACGGTTCTGCCCTTCTCTGCTCTGTGACTTTGCATAAGCAATTTAAACTCCCTGGGCCTGTCTGCTTATCTATAAAATGGGGACAAACACTGTCCTTCCTTCACAAGATTCGTAAGAAGATTTAGGGCCAAACACACGTAAAATGGTAAGAACAGCACCTGGCCTTAGTAAAGGCTCAATAAATGTTCTCCATGATTATTACACATTTCAATCAATGAAAAGGGAAAACATGAATTGGAAGGAATCGCATGTTTTCCCAAGGCCAGGTTAGAGGTAACCCACAGAACTTTGTAGTATACTAAGGGGCGAGGTTCCCCTTAGTACACTAAGGGGTCTGGATGTAGGACTGGGACTCCTGGACAGAGTCCAGAGGACTGCTTATTCGGCCATGTGTCCCTAATAAGAGATGCTTGGATTTTTACTGAATGTGGGGGGCATCCAAAAGAAACAAGCAAGAAGTAGAGCACCTCTCCTTTTGATTTCTTCCAGGAACCCAGGACACCATGAGGAAAAGCAAAGATCAGACAGAAAGACTGCCAGGCACCCAGGGACTGGGGAGTAAATAAGCAGGTAGGGACTGAGTTACTTTCATGCACAAGACGACGGAGCTGTGCTAGGAGTTCCCAGGAAAGACCTGGACCTGACAGCCTATCATCAGCGTATACACTGAGACTCACAAGCACCTGGTGAGGGAGCATTACCATCCCCATTTTACAGATATGGAAACTGAGGCCCCAAAATTGGACCTGTGGCCTCAGATGGTTAAAGAAAACTAAGCAGAAACTATTGCTTTGTTCACAGTGCTGATAAATCCATGCAAAGAAAATGCTTTGAAGGTGATAACGCAGGGCTCAGCAGGCACTGGAATCCTGGGGAGTGTGGGGGTGGATGACTCTCAGAGACCTCAAGGAAGTTTGTGGGTGCCAAAGGTCAGGAAGAAATCAATGAGGGAGAATGCACTTTAATAGTGAGATAAGTCAGGGAGAGGGGATCCAGATTTAGCAGTTCAAATGTCATCTCTTCCAAGGGGTCTTTGCTGTTCCCATGGGGCCATATCAATGTCCCCCATGTCTCTGCAGCCTCCAGCTCCCCTCCACTCAGCCCTGGCATGTTCTGGGCTAGGGCTACAGCTATGAACTGGATCCAGCTCTCTGCTCCTTAAAGGAGCAAACTTTGAGGAGATAGGTGTTCCAGACAGGGCTCCCTCCAGAGCATGTCCTGAACCAAGGGCTACAATGGGGATAGCTGAGTTGGAAGGATCCCAGGAAACAAGAGGAGTGTGGGGAAATGAGACAGATCAGGTAGGAAGGTTGGCAGGATGTGTGCATTATTGAGTAGTTACTGCTGGGACCACCTAGAGCGCAGTCCCGCTGGGGACCCCCAGAGGGCGATACAGACACACCTCAGAACCTCCCACCCTAGGAAGCTGGAGTATCCGTCCTCCAATCACCACCCTTCAGGGACATCCTCTCCCCAGGACTACCCCACTGCCTAGCTCAGTAAGACATCATCAGCATGCCTGGGAACATGGAGTGACTAAGGCATGAATCTCTTACAGCTCTCACCGCTAAGTCATTATCATGTCTGCCTCCCCCACTACACCAGCTACATCATGGGCTCTGGAGTCAGACTGCCCATGTTCAAATCCTTGCTCCTCCCCTCAGAGTGGGACCTTGATTTATTATTTTTTTAGAGATTTTATTTATTTATTTGACAGAGAGAAACACAGCTGGAGTGGGAACACAAGCAGGGGGAGTGAGAGAGGGGAAGCCGGCCTCCCATCGAGCAGGGAGCCCGATGTGGGACTCGATCCCAAGACTCCAGGATCATGACCTGAGCCAAAGGCAGATGCCCAGTGACTGAGCCACCCAGGCACCCCTTGATTTATTTTTTTTAAGACTTTATTTATTTATTTGAGAGAGAGAGAAAGAGTGAGTGAGAGAGAGAGCACAAGAGGGGAGAGGGCCAGAGGGAGAAGCAGACTCCCCTCTGAGCAGAGCCTGACGCAGACTCAATCCCAGGACCTGAGATCACGACCTCAGCTGAAGGCAGACACTTGACTGACTGAGCCACCCAGATGCCCCATGGGACCTAGATTAACTTCTCCAGAATTCCCTCCTCTGTCAAGGAGCAGTAATAATAACACCCACACGGCAGGGCTCACATGAGTTAACACATATGAAGAACCGAGAACACCTGACAAATGGTGATGCTCCAGAAATGTCCATCATTCTCTTGAGAACAGTCCTCAAGGTTAGCTGGCCTATTTAGTGCCCAGGACAGTGAAGGTGTTAGTTTCTGACTATTGAATGAATGGATGGATGAGTCAGTGAGTGAATGAATGAACTGGATTCAAGAGTTTATATGTTGACCTGGACCGTTAACTTCCAGTTCGGCGTCTCATGCCTGGCTTCCTAAATGTCAGTCATAAAGTGACCTTCTGGAAGGAGCCTCTGATCACTAGTATAAATATCCTAAGTGCATCTCTGATGAACTTTCTGGAGACACCTTGATTTCCCTGAGGCCCGGGCCTTGCAAGGGTCTCCATGGCCCAGGAACTGCTGAAAACAATCTTCCTGAAGTTCTGATTTCACCAGGAAGGGGAGAAACTGTGGGAGAAACTGATCCAAGGTTTCCTGTGCGTGCACCTGCTGCCCCCTGGTGGACAGGATCAAAAACAGCAGGAAGCCTTGTAAAACATCAAAGCTGTCTTTCTGACCGGTATTAAGAAAGAGATACATATGTGGTGTGCTCTTTCGCAAAGTGCGTTCCCATTCCATGTCTTACGTGAATGTCTTCCAACAACCCTGGAGGTAAGCAAGAAAGGGACTGTCCTCATTTCACAGCAGAAACTGAGGTTTAGAGAAGCTAAGTCCACAGTGAGCTAAACTGAAATTTAAGGTAGAGAATTTTGGTTTCAAAGCCCACTCATTTTGACTCCAAAGATCAATTTTCTGTTCTGACTATGCACAAGCATCATCTTGGAGGACTGGTTAAGGCTTCAGGATCTCATCCATAAATGTCCTGACTATCTAGGGGTGAGACTGGGAACCTGGATCTTTCTAGGGGAGGCTGGTGCAGTCAGATCCCAACACTCGGACCGGCGTTCGGAAACCAGCGCACTGTATCACATAGCCTCAGATTCTGTACCTAGACGCCCTCTGACATAGTCTGGGAGGCCATCACAGAGCACCAGAGACTGGGAGGCTGAGAAACAAGAAATTTTAAGGTCTCATATTTCTGGAGGCTGGAAGTCCAAGATCAAGGGGCCGGAAGACCAGGATGTGGTGAAGGCCTGCTTCTTAGTTCGCATACAGCTGTCTTCTCACTATATCCCCCCATGGCAAAGGAGCTCCCTGTCTCTTCACTCCTCTGCCATTGATGAGGGCTCTACCCTTATGACCTAATTACCTCCCAAAGGCCACATCTCCAAATACCGTCACATTCAGGGGTTAGGATGCCAACATATGAATTTTGAGGGGACACAAATCTTCACTCAGTTGATAGCACCCTCCTTCTGCTCTATCACCCAAGCTAAGGGTCTGACCTCTTCCTCTCAACAGGTGTCCCTACGTGCATACACTCATACTAGCCTCTCACACCATTGAGGACTCGTGTGCCATGCAGACTATATACACTATTAATTTTGTCTGCCACGATCCTAACAGTCAGCACACAATGTACCTCTGGGCAAGCAAAGGTAGACAAGCCCACACGGGTGAACCGTAGCTGAGCCAGGGTGGGAATCCCAGGCTGCTGTGACCACAGAGGTCACACTAATGTGGCTTTGTCAACACTGTGCCATCTCCCTGACAGGAGGCCCGACACTTGTCCCCGCCCCATGAAAGTCATGCCTGACTCTCTGACCATGGGACAGAAACTATTGTTACTAAAAGGACAGTGACTAATTTTGGCTAAAAATATCAGATCCCTATGTCCAGGTCACATCTTTTAGCTGAAAATTTCAATTAGCTGATGGAGGGGAAAGCGTAGAATGCCCCAGGCTTAAGGACATAAAGACAAGTAGCAACCCCTTCTTCCAGCATGGGGATCAAGGGAGAAATAGAGACCCCTAAATCTGGTTGTCCCAGGGCCCTTCTGCTCCACCCAAAGTAAAGAAAAATTATCAATTAGCCAGAGTACCAGTAGACAGAATATTCATAGTATTTTCTTATCTACACTTTTCATTCTGAGAAATCATCAGAAAACAAGCTCACACCAGGGTTTAATTCTCTTAAAAAAAAAAAAAGTTTCCAGGAGTGTCCTGCGGTCTGTTAGAGATGTAGACCATCTCCCAGCACATTATGAGAGACTCTGGCCTGGCCATGTTCAAGCGGGCGCCAAGGCCCTGGAGGCTCAAGGTAAGGAGGGGAAGGCTCTGGGTCCCCAACCCACATCTCATTCACAGCAGCTCCACTTGATCTGTGAGCTGTGTTTAAATATCTGGACCCCACCTAAGATTTTATTTGTGGGAGAAGGAAAGGGTGCCATAAAAAAGAAAAGGAAAAAGGGATCTAACCAGCTCTTCGTGGTACGAAAAACAAACTGAAGCTCAAGAGATAAAAGGACTTACTCTGCACCACACAGCTGCTGGAGAATGGAATCAATTATTTTGTGTTACATCAGTATCCTGAACCTTCTTTCAGTCACTGGGTCACACTTGGTAGTATTTACCAAGGGCAGTGTGGTAACTCAGTGATGAGTCAAATCCAGTCCTGCCCATGGGACTGGTGGGTGGACCAGCGTGGTGAAGGATACAAGTCAAATCACGGAAGAAATACACCAGTAATTTCTGCTGAGATCCTAGCTCCGAGAAGAGGGACGGAAGGATGTGGCCTGAACTGAGGGTGAGGAGAAACACCTCTGGGGAAGGGGTGGAGGAGCTGAGCTGAAGGATGAAGGAAGGGGAAGCTCTCACAGTCACTGTGGCACCCGATGCTTGGCTCACCGTCACTTGGTGAGGCCCCATGACAAGCAGTCAAGTACTGACACCCCCACACACACACCAAAGGAGTTTCCTTCAGGGAGGACATAGCCTCTCCCGGTACTGAGCAGCTACCACCACTGAGCTCCGCACACCTCACCCCTTTCCCGCCCACCCTGCAAAGCAAGTGGTGGCATCCCCATCCCCCAGGCAAGGAAGCAGGCTCAGCCAGCTTACTGGCCGAAGGTCTCCGCTGACAAGCAACAGAACTCCCCTTGGGTTGTCTGTCCTGACTGTGCAGGACACAGTCCTCTCATCAGTTTCCATATCAAGAGCTGCACGTGACCTAGAAATTGAAGCTGTCCATGGGTTTAACAAGTGCCCAGGTTCTGGGGCCAGGTGATGGAGGCCAGGTACTGGGAACTCCAGAGAAATGACAGGGACCTGGAGCGAAGAGACGAAAACCAGGTCGGGGGAGGAAGTCCCTCTTGCCTTCTAAGCAGTGTCCTCTCCATCTGGCAAACACATGCACACTCCCCCACACACATCCCATGCACACACACAGGCACACATATATGCTACACACACACACACACACACACACCCCTACACAGGTGCACACTCCACCACGCACACCCCATGCACGCAGATATACACACACGTACATACACAGGCACAGACGACATGCGTGCACAACCCATGTACACTCACAACACACACATACATATGCACACACACACAAATGCACACGTATACCCTCTCTTATTCCAGGACCATATGCCTCCCCTGAGACCAAGATCAGCCCAAATTCTTATTTTAATAGCCAAACTGCAGAGGTAGAGCAGCCCTACAACCCCAGCAAAAACAGGGCGACAGGTACAGGGCTGAGGCAGGGAAAGGACCTCGCCCCAGTCTTGCCTCTCTAGTTTAAGAGGTCATTTGGGGCAAAGGACATAGAAAACTCCTGAACACCACCCCTGGATAAACTCAGCACTTTCTGTCTGTTCCTCTAGTGGACAGTGCCCAGCTTCCGGGGCCCCTTCTGATAGCCCCAGGCTGAGCCCAGCTTAAGGGGAGGGTTGCCATGTGAGCTAGCCTGGCCTACTGAGTCACTGCATTTGCTGGCCAGTGATTGGTTCAAGGATGCACATGTGACCCAAAATAAGCCACTGAGAACCTTCCCTGGGATCTCTGTGGGATTTTTTTTTTTTTTTTTTTTTTTTTTTTTTTTTTTGCCAATTAGCTTGCAACCCCCTCTTTCCGGGGAACATCGAGTTCCTATGATGAAATTCCAGGATGCTGGTAGCTGTCTCACTGCCAAGGCAGAGGGCAAGAGGGCCAGGGAGAGCATGTTGGAATGAGATCCTTCAAATCCCTGAACCCAGCTGTACCTGAAGCTAATGAACTTCATTAAGGGATTAAAGGATTAAGGGAACAAATCAATGACCTTTTCTCCTTAAGTCAGTTTGAGTCTCCCTCACCCGTAATCATTAACACTGACTTGGGTCTTAGGTATCCTCATCTTCTAAAGCTACTGGACTCTCACGTCCATGCTTTCATTTCCCCCTGCATACATTCCCTCCTACTATCCTGCAGTCTTAGGGTAGAGCCTGCTGGTCTCCGTGAAACCCTCACAAAGCCCAGCATGCTTCTGGCCACCTGGCAGACTGACCACCAGTGACTAGTGAGGAGCCGGGCTAGTGCTCTCCTTTGGCAGAGCAATAAAGACAAAGCAAATCTCTTGAGTCTGATGTTCTTTAAAAACAAAACTGAATTGAGACCAGAGCCACAGGCTGTGGTGGCCAATGCTGGGGTCAGGGCTGTCCTTGTGTTCTACTCTCTATCCCCTAGTGACTTCAACTAGGTTTAGGGCTACACATTACCAGCCAACTCAATCCCGGATGATAAAAAGAGGCAGAAATAGAAAATTAAGTCATATCCTGGCTGCAGCAAAGGCTATAAAAATAGGTAATACTACAGGGAAAAACATGCAAGAGTTATGCAATGACTGTAGGATCCAGGATTTATCTGGGATTTCCGCCAGAACCAAGGGGACTAAGGGCCCTGGGGCCAGTGACCCTCCTACTGCTGAATGGCAACAGTGTTCTTCTGGCCCCACTTTAGTCCCACCGGATTTTCTCTCTGGGTTCACACATCAACAAGTACAGGTCACTGGAACACAACCTTAACATACTTGAGGCTCCTTTTTTTTTAATTCCAAAATGACACTCTGGTATAGCCCACTTCCATACCATGTTTTAAAAACAACAAACAAACACAAAATCAATTTAATGCCCAAACTGAAAGAGAATGGAGAAATGAGAAGCAAGTAACATTTTACTGCACCTATTTCAAGTCGTGACAGCTCAGGCAGGCCTGCGTGAGGGGCTGCAACCAAGTCGGCAGGGACTTACTAGTCTGGGCTTCAGGGACGTGAGAGGACTGGAGCGATTCCTAACCAGACAGGACAATCAAAGAGCAGAGCTGAATGGCAACTAAGAGTGAGCACTGCAGTCAGCAGTCCCTGATGTGGCTCTGGGTAACGAAGTTCTCGGTGAATGTCAAGGGCGGATCTGCCAGTAGTGGAAGATGTTGACACAGGCTTCACCGGACACAGCGCTGGCCAGCCAGCTTCACCGCTCTCCGTCCACCAAATGCCAGTAGTGTCCCTTCCAATCACTGCAACAACCCAAACCCATGCCCGCCATCTGTACAACGGCCCTGGACACAGCCGCATCCCGCTGGAGCCCCACGGAGGTGGGCTGTAGGCACATGGCGTCCAAGGTGCTGGCCTCCCAGACTTGAGCACGGGAGAGCTTCAAGGGGAAGAGGAGACAGGGAGTCTCACAGTACTCTCTCTCTGTTTCCTCTGCCCCCGCCAAGCTCTGTCCCCAGGGGCCCAGGAAAGGACACAGCTCGTCCTGCCCTCAGCCTCCCACACGTGCAGAGCAAGCAGCATCGGCTAGGGTCAGCCGTTGTGGGAGGCAAAGTTTGAGCCTGGAGGGTTAGCTTCCTGGTTCACATCGTTTTGCTTCTCAATTTCTCCTTGTCTTCCACGCAGTCACAAGGGCACTGGCCACCCCTCCAAATGCTGCTGCTGCCCCTGTGAGCACGACCCCACCAGCAGTCTGGCCAGACTCAGCGGGGGAGAGCAGTAACTAAAGGGGATATGGGGATATGAGGAGGGGGGCTTAGCAAGGTGAGGGGAGGAGTGCTCATTTGCATATCATTTGTCACCAGTGTTCTAAAGAAATGAATGTAGCTGAATTCTTGCAGGTTAAACACATGATGGATCCCAACAGAGGAACTCTGGAAAGACTGGAAAGAGGATAAGCTAAAGTGTCTAGGACACACCAGGGTTTGTATAGGATTGTCCGAAGTGGCCCGCGACGAGTAAACTCAGGGACCTCACTTGTCCTCCTGGCTCTGGGATGGCTGGGCCCCGTCAGATGATGGTGCAGCCACAGCAGTACCGCTCAGGGTAATCGACCACGTACACTCTGTGGTCTGTGCCATAGATGTAGTAGACGTAAGTCTGTCCTTGGTACCAGTAATGCACTTCTGTGAGGGGGAGCAGCTCAATGGTCTGGCGCTGGGGAAACAATCGGCCAAGAAGAAACTTCAGTGTTCTGGTCAAGGCACTTTCCTGCTCAAGAAGCTTCAGTAGCTCCCTACTACCTGTGCAATGAAGTTCACAATCTGGAGTTGGCATTTCAACTCCCAAGTGCCTTTCTAGGTGTATCTCCTACTACACTCCTTCACACACACTAAACTCCAGTCCAAACAGTCCTTTCAGCCTTAGCCACCATCTGAGGCTATGTTTCACAAAAGGGGGGGCATAGTCCTCCCCAGGGGAGCCCCGGAATACATGGTAAGCCAGCAGCAAGCAGGATATCTTTCAGAAGCATTACTTTTTAGAGGGGGAGGAAGGGGAGAGAAAGGTGGAAGATAAAGTCATTTTAAACATTTCTATATTAACACAGCCATGGAGATATTACGGAGTAGCTTATACAATTTGAATTAATTTTTTAAGATCTTATTTATTTATTTGACACAGAGAGAAAGATCACAAGTAGGCAGAGAGGCAGGCAGAGAGAGAGGAGGAAGCAGGCTCCCTGCCAAGCAGAGAGCCTGATGCGGGCCTCAAAATTCCAAAATCTGGTGGTCTGCTTCAGGCTTTTTTTCCTCAGGACACTCCCTTCCTCACTATGGTCTTGCTGTGACCTTCCTTTGAGACAGGCCTTCCTCAAACCCTCCCTTTCTTTTAGAAATAGGCAAACTGAGGCCCATGGGCTCATGGAATTTCACATTTGTAAAATCATCCAGGTCAAGTCCCATGTGTTTAATGCTTATATCTCCTCCCAGCACCACCTTGTACCTAAGCGCCTGGGGCACTGACTCCCCCCAACAGAGGGGTCCTAAAGCCCCTCGTGCCCTGGCCTCTTCTCTGAGCAGTTACTCTACAACCCCTCCAAAACAACTCTTCCAGAACTCCAAAACCTTTCCAAAAATGGAACCATGAATGGAAGGCGGGAGACCACCTTGGGAGGAGAACACTGGCATCCTACTGAAATACCCACCTCCATCAGCTTTGAGGGCTATTGTGTAGGGACAACTACGTACAGCACACATAGAAAGCTACTCCTCCTCACTGAAGCTAAGCTTCCTCAGAGATGTCCCGTGGTCCAGGCTCTATATCAAAGTTCTTCTGCACAAGAGGATTGTCTCACACCCACATCTAGGGGTCCACAAACCCAGATGGAGGTGGTGTGAATGGCCCAGGGTTAGACCTTCTTTCTTCAGGAAGTTCCACTCCTTAGGGACAGTTCCAAGTCCTCTCACCATAGGTTATGGTCCAGAGGCCACCAGGGAAGGGGAAACAGGCCAGACAGGGGATTTTGAGAAGTAGGCTCCCCACTGCACAGGACGGGCAGCTGAAGGGCAGTGTGACATTGTGGCAGGAAGAAGGGACTCAGAGCCAAGGAGTGCCTCTTCCATGAAGTTCCCTGCAAGATCTAGCACTTGCTTGTTCTAGGAAATGGGGATGCAAGCTTCTAAGCCACAGAGTTGTTGAGACCACCAAATGAGATCCGCCGGCTTTCTGCATGCCAGAAATTGGTATCCAATTGATAATTTTGGAAATGAGGCAGAACACCCTCTTTGACATTTTGTTATGGAAGACACAAAATGGGCACCAGGAGACATGAGAATGTGGGAGCCCACATCACTGCTTCGAGTGCCTGGGCAGTGGGGTCAGGATCACTCTCGTTTCCAGCATTTTCTACCAGGATCAAATGGAAAGCAACTGCAGTACCACCCCCTCCTGCCCCCATTTGCTTCTGATTCAAAAGGCCTCCTGGTTTGAGGTTATAGATTGGCTGGGACATCAGCTGTCATCAAGTGGCCGCCTTGTAATCAACAATGGATCTACTGGCACACCTTGGTCATCCCCAAGGATGAGCAGTTTCCAGGTCAGAGAGTAATGGGGGGAGGCAGAAACGGTGTCATGACCGGTGTACGCTCCGGCTGACTCCACTCGTTAACTTCTCAATTCCGAACAAAATATCATCATGCATCTTTCTCTACAGATGCAGGAGCAGAAAGATTCATAGAAGAGCCCTTTTCAGGCTGATATCCAAGATCTACAAAGAACTTCTCAAGCTCAACAACCAAAATAAAGATCATATCAAAAAATGGGCAGGAGACATGAACAGACACTTGTCCATAGAAGATATACAAATGGCTAACAGACACATGAAAAAAAAAATGTTGTTGAGCACTAGCTATCAGGGAAATTCAAATCAAAACGACATTGAGATACCACCTTACATCAGTCAGAATGGCCAAAATTAACAGGACAGGAAACAACAAGCATTGGAGAGGCTGCGGAGAAAGGGGAAACCTCTTATACTGTTGGTGGGAATGCAAGTCGGGGCAGCCACTTTGGAAAACAGTGTGGAGATCCCTTAAAAAATTAAAAATAAGGGTGCCTGGGTGGCTCAGTGGGTTAAAGCCTCTGCCTTCAGCTCAGGTCATGATCTCAGGCTTCTGGGATCCAGGCCCGCATTGGGCTCTCTGCTCAGCAGGAAGCCTGCTTCCCCCTCTCTCTCTGCCTGCCTGTCTGTCTACCTGTGATCTATCTCTCTGTCAAACAAATAAATATTTTTAAAAAATTAAAAATAGAGCTACCATATGACCCTGCAATTGCACTACTGGGTATTTACCCCAAAGATACAGATGTAGTGAAAAGAAGGGCCATATGTACCCCAATGTTCATTGCAGCAATGGCCACAATCGCCAAACTGTGGGAAGAGCCAAGGGGCCCATCAACAGAAGAATGGATAAAGAATATATGCTTCATATATACAATGGAATATTATGCCTCTATCGGAAAGGATGAACACCTAACTTTTGCAGCAACATGGACTGGATTGGAGGAGATTATGCTGAGTGAAATGAGCCAAGCAGAGAAAGTCAAGTATCATATGGTTTCACTTACTTGTGGAGCATAAGGAGTAATGTGAAGGACAGTAGGAGAAGGAAAGGATATGGAAGTGGGGTAAATCGAGGAGGGAGATGAAACATGAGAGACTTTGGACTGAGAAACAAACTGAGGGTATTGGAAGGGAGGAGGCAGGGGAATGGGAGAGCCCGGTGGTGGGTATTGAGGGCACATATTGCATGGAGCACTGGGTGTGGGGCATAAACAATGAATCTCGGAACACTGAAAAAATAAAATAATATAATAAATAAAAGAGCCCTTTCTCCCATGGCACTCCCTTTTAATAAAATCCTTCCACCTAGCCTTGGTTTACCCTTCTCTGCTCCGGGACTGGTTCACAGGGGGCTTGTGTCACCCAAGACAGCACTTCCCTGTAGGGGAGAGCCCCCGAAGACCCAGGGCTGCCACGGACACACTGCATGGGCTTCCCCTCTTCAGCCTCAACTGTCCCAGCTGCCAAATCAAGGGCCCAAAAAGGACCCAAACAGTCAGTCTCAGAAGCAAAAGAATCTCAGAATAACCGCCAGCATCTGCAGGCTCCTAAAATCAGACCCTTATATTCTTCCCATTCCCTGAGTCAATACCCCAATACTGGGGGCTCTTCGTGTGACCCATACCATTAATACCAGTGAGGCAAGAGCAAAGTCCCACAGGGACGATGCTCTGGGGCTTTCCATGGACACTGTTCTCGTCTCACCCACATTCCTGCACATCTGCTCCTTCTCTGCTATTTACAGCTCACCGTTCTTCCACAAGGTCTTGTCCTTGAGATACAAAATCCTCCTCGCAGACAAGGAGTACAACGTGCCATCTCCAGGCACACGGTTGCTGAGGTGTAACTGGCAATCAGAGCTCCCATGCAATGGGGCAGCGACTGGACACACTGTGCCCTTCTGCAACCTCTGCTCCCCCCTCCTCTGGTCCTGCTCCCCCCCCACTCCAAGTTTCTGCTCAGGGCCCTTTCTTCATAAATGTCTTGCACACAAGCTCTCATCTCAAATTGCTTCTGCAAACCCCAAACTAAGACAATGTCCAACCCAGCTCATTTTAAAGATGAGGACACTGAGGCCCTGAGAAGGGAAAAGTGTGGCTTGGAGCCTTGTGCATGTGTGAACCAGGGATGTGACCTGTCCCTGGGGAGTGTGTCTGGCCCCAGGTTCCCCTCAGCAGAAACCCCCACCCACCTCCCCCCCTGCTGCCCATAAACCTGCACTGACTTCCAAGGAGTTGTGTATCTTGAAAGCAGTGAGTAGTAACATTTGGCTTGGAGCTAGGAAGTGGGTTCTTCTCCTGGGCTCTTCAG
This sequence comes from Spilogale gracilis, assembly GCA_004023965.1. Taxonomy (NCBI): domain Eukaryota; kingdom Metazoa; phylum Chordata; class Mammalia; order Carnivora; family Mephitidae; genus Spilogale; species Spilogale gracilis. The sequence continues at coordinate 86,936 of PITA01005783.1, read as the reverse complement.
CTAAGCAGCTGTGTGATTTCAGGTAAATTAATTCCACTCTCCGAGCTTCCTCTGATTTACTGGAAACATCAGGGGTTGGACATAGGCAGGGGTAGCCGACAGCAGCCCAAGGCCAGCGCCAATGCATCAACCCATTCAGTATTCCTAATATTTTTTAATTTTTGTTTTCTGTATTGAAAAATTATAAGGTGTCATATAAAACTCTGGAGTTTCAGGATGTCTGAAATCTCTACGCCTGAGCCTACACAAAGATGAGTGGTGGCCCACCCCTTTGGATAAGGTGGCTCTCCTCACCCATGTTACCACCGAAGATGACAGGCCTTTGAGTTTGCAAATCCATGATTTCTGAGGCCCACTGCTGCGCCAAGATGATCATCATTGCTTTTTAATTAAATGCACCCTTCTCTCTCCTGCAGACAGGGGAGATGTGCAGAGAGAGAGCAGAGGAAATACTTATTGCGAAGGGATGAGAGGGGAAAGGCACATTTTGAGCACCAGGTTCCAAGCATTTAAAGCAAATTATTGCATCTCTACCACCCCTGAGGTGGTGCAAACAGTTCTTTTTCACCGGTGAGAAACAGGACTTCAGGGAGGAGGAAGTAGCTGGCCCAGGACCACATTGAGACACAGGAAAACCATGATATAAGCCATGTATAAGACTCAGCGAGCTCCAACTCGGGCCATTCCCTGGCCAAACCCTCAGCAGCCCTGGCTCCCAAACCCCAGCCCAGTCACCTGCTGCCAGGACCACTGAAAGCCGCAACAGGCACCACCGCCACCTAGTGGCCATCCCAACACAGCGCCAAAGCAACCCTTATGCCGGAAGCCATTCCTGTCCACAAGAGAAGGCGCTCTGAGGGGCACGGCTAGTTCGAGACTTGCCTACCACCCCGAATCTTGAACTTCCCATCTCCTCCTCTCAAGATTCTAACCCACGGGGTTAGAGTCAAAATCATGCTGAGTCACAGCCCTGCTTGAAACCCCTCAATAGCTTCCCGTTGTTCTCAGGGTAAGAATGCTATCTCTACATCCGGGATCCCGCCTGCCCGAGGCCCCACACTGCTCTGCTCTCTCCCTCCAGCCACATGGGCCTCTGGTCAGTCTCTAGTATCCCCCACCCCCGCTTCTGAAACTGGGGCTCCTTTCCTCCACCCTTCCCCTAGCTGGTGCCTTCCCTCCCTTCTCTGGAAGGGGCCCCCTCTGCAGAGGAAACAGCCATTCCTTCATGTGACCAGAGAGTCGGCACCCTCAGAGCCCCAGCCGGGCCCCCAGAGCCTCCCAACAGCCCCCAGACCCCATATCACTCACCTGCTGCAGGACTCGGGACCGGGAGGCCAGGGCGGCGCTGTGCTCCGCAATGGCCCTCTGGGAGGCCAGAGAGATCTCCCGCAGCGGGAAGTCCACAATGGGGTACACCTGCAGGAGAGATGCAGCCCACCTCGCTGGCCTGACCCAGGGGGTCAGCACCTGGAGCCGTGCAGCTCTGATTCACCCGGGCTGGAAAAGGAGCCCAGACGGGGTGGAAGAAGGGCCCGAGGCCACCCAGTGAGTGGGTGGGGATGGTTTAACCTCCAGGGGCCTTTGATTATGCCCCTGCCAGCCTCGGGAATTCCAACCAAAGAAACTGGGGCTGTGGATAGAGCACTCCCGCACCTGCAGCCCACTCTCTCACGCAGCACCCCTCTGCTGCTGTCTGATTCCGGCCAGGGATGGGGCTCCCTGAGGGACGATGCCCCCGAGCTGAGGCTTTAGGAATCCAGACTGGGGCAAAGAAAGGAGGCTGAAGGGGACTATTCCCCCATAAAGAAAAGCAGGAACCCTGCCAGTTGGGACAACAGGGATGGACACTGAGGCCATTCTGCTAAAGCAGATAAATCAGAGAAAAACGGATACTGTATGATCTCACATGTGGAACCTAAAAAACAAACTCATAGATTCAGAAACAGATTGGTGGTTGTGGGGTGTGAAATGGGAGAAGGGGGTCAAAAGGTACATACATAAAGTAAGTCCTGGGAATAGGACTGATGTACAGCGTGGTGACTATAATTAATAATGCTGTGTTGTACATTTGAAAGTGCTAAGACTCTAGATCCTCAAAGTTCTCATCATGAGAAAATAAAATTTGTAAGTGTGTGGAGAGGGAGTTTAACTAAATGTGGTGATCATTTCACAACCCATACAAGTAATGACTCACTGTTATACATCTGAAACTAATACAATGTATATTAAATATGTCTCAATTTTTTAAAATACAAACTATAAAGTGAGAGAAGCCAATTGAAAAGGCTACTTACAGTAAAAAAAAAAAGAGAGAGAGAGAGAGAGAAAAGAAAAAGGAAGCTGAGCACCTGACCCTCTTAGAGAAAACAGGCCCTCTCAGATGTCCCATAAAGTCCACATTCCCTGCCAAGGCCTAGAGCAGAGGCTGGTAAATCTCTTCTATAAAGGGCCACATAGTACTATTCTAGGCATTGTAGGCCATAGGGTCTCTGTCTGGATTACTTGACTCTGCTCTTGGCACAGGAAAGCAGTCACTGACAATATGTAAACAAACAGGCATGGCTGTGTTTCAATAAAATCTTATTTATAAAAGCAGGCCAAGGGCCAGAGACCCTCCCTGATCTGGCCTCTGGCACCTCTGAGGTCTTAGCTCCTTGCTCTGCACAACTCACATCCCTCATGCCCCAATGCCCTCTGCTGTTCCTCAGCGCCTTCCTCTGCCGGACACCTTGGCCTCAGAAATCCACAGGGTCCACTCCCAACAACACTGTTCCGGTCTTTGCCCCGTGTCACTTCCCAGCCCCCAGCTGGAACCAGACCCATTTCTGTCTCTTTCCCCCGCCTGCATGTTTTCAGTGACCCTGACCGCCACCATCTGCCATTGGATAAACATTACCTTCTCCCTTAGCAGACTATGAGACCTCCGAGGGCAAGAGTTTGGTTTTACAGAATCCCCAGGGCCTACAATAGTGCCTACTAGGGGAGGAGGGCCTCGAGATTTGAGTCAGGGTGTGGAGGGAGGAAGGGAAGGGTCAAGCATGGAAACTCAGCAGCCCCGTTCCAGCCCAGCCTGTCCTTCCATGAGAATGCAGCCCTCAGGGGGCCAGATGGGGGCAGGGGGAGCTTCCCTTGTGATGGTCTTCGAAGCCCTCCTTACCGTGGTGTTTTCATCCTTAAAGAGGCTTTCTCCTTTGGCTTTAGCAAGGAGCTCCCCAGGACAATTCAGGCGGTGCTCAGACACAAACTCAAACAGGCTGTTTTTCCTGGTAGCAGGGTGGACAAGGAACAGAGTACAAGGCACAGAGGGGTTAAGAATATAGGTTCGGAATCAGGCCCAGCTGGGCTGGAGGGCTTGCATTACTACCGCTGGGACCTCGGGCAAGCTTATTAGTGTCGTCACCTGTAGCACGGGCAACTGGTAAAGTACTGACAGTTCTGTTCCATTACCTCATTTTGTCCTCACCTGTGAAGCACTTTGCACAGTGCCTCATCGGAGGAACCCGGAATGCATGGGAGCCTTCCCTGACACAGGGATTTAAGACATGGGGACTCTATTCCCTGAAGGGAAGGCCCAGGCATTGAGTGGCTGCTGCACTAGAAGGCAGTGATGGCAGAATTTGAACTTGGGTCTGTCTGTTGTGAAGCCTGTCAACATCCTATCACCCCACCCCGCCTTTCCCAGGGACCTCTCCCCTTCCTGAGGTGCCTGAAGCCCTCTTCTCCCAGCACAGGTCCCTGCACTATGAAAGCACCAGCCCAGTGGAGTTTTTCCACAGAAACGAGTCCAGGCCATGTCCCCAGACACCCCCCACCCCCCACAGCGTTGAGACTCTGCTACATACCACACGATGACCAGCTGGATAAAGTGTAACAGTTTCTTCTCCCCCTTGCAGGTGGCACAGGTCTTGTTGCCCCTCCCTGAGCACGTGCTGCACCTGAGAGGGGCACGTGGTCAGCAGGGGGGACCGGTAGCTTCTAGAGGGCTCACCTTATAGATCTTTATAGAGGTGGATTCAGGTGAACCTCAGTTGCTTCCATCTGCCCACCATCTAGACCTGCTTCTGCTGGCAACACCCTGTTTCTCTTTGGAGACCACCTTTTTCCCACCCTGACCACAGAAATTGTGGGCTTGCCCCTACTCCTTCTTTAAAAAAAAAAAAAAAAAAAAAGAGGTTTTGTTTAAAGATTTTATTTCTTTATTTGACAGAGAGATCACAAATAGGCAGAGAGGCAGGCAGAGAAAGAGGGGGAAGCAGGCTCCCCGCTGAGCAGAGAGCCCAACACGGGACACGATCCCAGGACCCCGAGATAAAGACCTGAGCCAAAGGTAGAGGCTCAACCCTCTGAGCCACCCAGGCACCCCACCCCCACTCCCTCTATGACCAGCTTGGGACCTGTGCTTAGCCCATCAGCTTATCCTATCTGTCTGGCCACAGTGGTTGACACAAAGATGAACACGTGGCCCTGGTGAGTGCAATGAGATCTGCCCTTGAACTTTCTGTGAAACAATCAGGAAAGGGATATCCTTTTTGGCGGAGGTTACTAAGCTTGTAGCTGTTAGTTATCCCCTCTGTCACCACAAAAGATAGCTTGCCTGAAAATGAAGCCAACACAAAGGAAAGTAGGGTAAGGGATGTAGGCAGAGTCCTGGTGACATTGCTTAAGCACCTGGATCCAGCTGAACCTAAAGGCATCCCAGAAATATACTTCTGGAATTTTCTGTTACAAGGGCAGATTTTTTTTTTTTTTTTTTTTGTTAAGCTCATTTGAAATAGGATTCTTTCACTTGTCAACAAAAGAAACCTGAGCTTCTTTCCAATTCAAAGACCTTCTTTGCCAACCACAGGTGGCAGGTCTGCAAAGCTTTGCTATCTGGATTCCTAGAAGGATGGCCTGGGCCTCAGTGAACCAAAAAGTATCATTAACCAACACAACTTTGAGTAGTCTCACTCCTCTGCTTTCCTGTTTCCCTTTCAAGATTTATAAATACACTAAGGATATGATTTACAAAATGCAATGACCCACTATTTACAAAGCACTGTGAACAGAGTGGAACTTTGTGGATTGTTTAACCAACCAACATTTCTTGATTCCTCCATGCAGACCCTGCAGTGAGTTATAAATAAGGGTTTGCCTAGCTCCCGATCCTCAGAGAGTTACAGATCTCACATTCGGGTGGCTTTCTGTGTTCATGTCCTCACCACATGAGCGGGAAGACATTTCCCCTCCTTAAAGCACCCCCTCCCTTCCTCTTCACAGTGCCTCTTTCCTTACATCTGACCCATAGATTGCTGGATGAGTTCTAGTCTCATCTCAAAATGGCAAGCATGGAGGAAAGCTCACCCACTCTACAAATATTTACTGAGCACAAGAGCTCTGGGGCACAAGAGTGACAAGACAAGGCGCCTGATGCCCTCCAGAAGAGCTTGAGAAGCAAGAAAGCTGGTAAGAGTCCTTCACCTCGGTGCTGGGAGACCCGCTCATACCTCCGCCTACCAGACCCTGAGCACATCTGACACCGGCGGGACTGCTTGGCTTTGCGCTTGGCTCCGCTGCAGGATGGGCACCTCACCTGCGAACACACTCAGGGAAGGAGGCAAAGGGCACCGTGAGTCCCGCTTCAGACCCCAACCTGGTGACCTCAAACAAGCCACTTCCTCTCCCTGGGCCTTAGCTCGTTCATCTGGAGATGGGAGGGGTGGATGTTGTAGGCTTCCCCTCCAGCTGTAGGCTTCAAAGACACTACATCCCCACATCTGTGTTTCTCCTGGGGCACCATCCTCCCCGGCTCCTCTCAGATCCCCAGACTCAGATCTCAGATTGTGTCCTGACCAAATGGAAATGGCCAGAGGGACTGGGAAGAGAGGCAGGCTGGCTGAGTTGGGGATGAGGAGCTTGATCTTGGAAAGGCCCCCGGGCTATGCTCCCATGGTTGGCTCAGAGTGGACTCTGGAGACATTCCAGGAAAAGCCTAGGGGAGGAAGGGGAGGAGGAAGGAGAGTAGCTCCACAGGTGGCAGTTCCAGGAAGGCAAGAAGGAGGCAAATGGCAGGAGTGAGGTGAGGAGACAGAAGGTGGGGAGCCACAGGTGTGCCCCGCAGGTGGCAGTGACTAGGCAGAGGAATGCATACAGCAGGCAGGTGGGCACCCAAAGCGTGGAAGGGCAGGTGGGCAGCGAGAAGCATGGAGGAAGGCGTGGCTTAGTGTAGCTAGTGATCTATATGTGTCTAAAAGATCAGAGCGAAGGGGGAGAGCTGAGGACATGTGAGGAGCGTGGGCTTCCTCCTCGGAGGGTCAGCGGCCCTGAAGGGTTCAGAACAGAATGCTGATGGCGCCAGAGCCTGGCTGTGCCCTGAGGGACCTGTACTAGGTTAATGGTGTCTCGCTCTCACTACCACCACCACCACCATTTACATTCACCAGAGAACCTCAGAATGCCCTTATTTGGAAATAGTCTTGGCGGGTGTCATTTGTTAAGATGAGGTCATACTGGACTAGGGTGGGCCCTCTGAGGAGGCCTGAGGAGACGTGGGGCATGTGTGCACAGGCTGGGGAGGGAGTGGTGCAGCAAGGACTGGGGGCTGCCAGAAGCTAGCAGTGTGGCTCAGGGCCTCCAGAAAGAACCGGCCTTGCTCACACCTTGATTCTGGACTTCCAGCCTCCAGAAATGTGAGAGAATAAATATCACTTGTTTTAAGGCCCCCAGTTTGTGGTAATTTATTACAGCAGCCCTAGGGCACTAACCGAAGACCCCCATGTATTGTGCCTCTCGAAACCCCCGAACTTCACCTTCTCAGACACATCACCACATACTACTTGTGCTGGTCACCTGTCGGTCTTCCCCAAGCACAGAGGGCCCCTGGTGGGGAGGCCCTCAGGTCTGAGTCCTCTTACAGGGGCCCAGCATGGACTGGGGACTCAATTTCAATGAATGTTTGCAGACAGATGAGAAAAAGGAGAATGAAAATCATGAACCATAAGCCATGAAAGCAAACAAAGGCCAGTAGCAAATGCCCAATCCAACTCTCCCATTTCACAGGTAAGCAAATGGAGGCCCAGGAAGGGAGGATGACTTGCCTCAGGCCACACTGTTAGTGGAGGAGCCCCGGGGCTCCCAGCACAGCCCTCCATCCCCACAAGGACCCTCCTGCCACATGATCATTAACTCACCAGCAACCACACAAGACTCACCATGCCGGCCCCATGGCAGCCGCTGCACTTGTAACGCCCACGCCCATGGCATTTGTGACATTCCTGAAAATGAAATGCTCGCCTTGGCTCCAGTTTCCCAAGCACCAACGTCTCCTGATTTCACCAGCTCCACACCCACCCCATGGCATCACCAGTCCCAGGCCCAGCATGCGAAGATGACCATTCTGACTTGCCTAGGATTCCAAAGGGCCTTGAACGCCAAGCCAAGGAGATCATGTTACCATCTCCTCGGGGCCACACCCCAGTCTATTCTCCGAGCTCCGTGTCCCAACTCATGCTCCCAGGCTGAACCAAAAAGGCCGGTGTCCTTGACCCATTGGGTAGCTAAGAGGTCTTTGAGGATAGAAGTCATTAAAAAAAAAAAAAAAAAAAAAAAAAGTCCCGCACACATTTCTGTGAAAGGTAAAGAGCTAGCTATTGGAATCTAATCCCAGAATCCAAATAACCTTTCCACTCCTGAGAAAAGAATGGAAACTTCTCTGGACCTCTCAAAGTGCTCATCATTGTATGAGGCTAGAAAAACTCAGAGGGGAAAGTTACATGCTTGAATCAAGTTCTAAAGTGAAAATGAGAACATGATAGGAAATATCTCATCTGGTGCTTCTGTAATACATTAGGTTAGCCTCACTTCGTGTCATGATTATACTTGCATAAAACGGGACAGGAGTCAAACTCTATCCCTTACTGACTTTGCTGAAAATCCAGAAAATGTTTGAGCTTTATTTTATCTGTTTCATTCAGTACTTCTGCTGTTTACTATCAGGCAAAAATAAAAAACAAAAATAAATTTAAAATACTCATTGTTTAAAGCTGGTGAGAGTTTGGTAAACAGAATCATCCTTTCACTAGTGACTACTCCCTAATGTGCATGGAATTTTGTCTGGGTCTATAGTCCACACTCTGAGTTTCCTTCGAATTCACCTTACTGATAACCAAGGAATGAACCACAGGTCTACATTCTGGGTTTCTCTCTAAAGTCTGAGTTAAAGTCTGAGGAAATATACAGCGTCAAGGAAACAAGCTCAGAGAGAAGGGCAAAGAAGCCAACAATCATGTTACCTTGACCAGTGACGAGTGAGGGACTTGAAACTTCCTCGTGTCTTCCTGGAACATTGGGGGCACCTGAACCTTGATGTCCCAAAGCCTGGGGGAGGTCCCTCTTTGTGGCCCGTCCACTGACTGGTCTGACACAGAAAGGGGTCATTGTGAGGCCAGTGAACAGCTGCAAAGACAAGCTTTAACTCATTTACCACAGAGTATGGAGCCTTCACTTGACACCAGGCATTAGGCAAGATGCTGGGCTATGGGACAGGCAGACAAGGAGCCCCTCGGAGTCCACGGTTAAGCACCCAAGTGTTGGTGTTGAACAGACCTGTGTTGACTCCTGACTCTTCCACCTCCTAGCTGTGTAACTCTAGACAAGTTACCTTACCTCTCCGACCTTCAACTCTCTCATCTCCAAAATGAGAAAAATATAAGGGCACCCACCAGATAGGATGGTAGCGAAAATTAAAAAGAAGGCACAGAAATGCTTAGCACCAGACTGTCCCATGAGATGGATCAGTAAAAAGAACTATCATCACTATCATGACCATCCCCACCTCCTTCCTTCTCCTCCCCGTGCCTCCGTTCAGAGATAGGCACAGCAACAACCACCGCATGATGTCAGAGGCTGTGCGGCGTGCTTTGGACCAGAGCTTCATAAAGGCTCTGAATACTCAGAAGACTGACTCCCTGTATTGGAGAAGTGGTCAGCAGCTGAAGAAATCCTGAAATGCTTCATGAAAGAGGTGACATGGGAACTGAGTCTTGAAGGATGAACCAGAGTGGTCAGCAGAGAAGCAAGGGCATGGGGCTTCCCAGAAAGGACCCTCAGCTTCCAAGCGGGGTTCAGCAGCAGGCGGGATGGCACAGTGAACAGAGTCCTAGGGACTCCGGGGGGCACTGGGGATGGCCTCAAAGGCAGGCAGATATCCAGGAACACACACTGCCTTTGTGTGCGACCAAAGGCAAGCACGAGACCAAAGGCCCTTCTGCAAACCACTTCACAGACGGGAAGGATTTGTTGAGATCAGCACTGGAAAGTCCAAGATGAAAGTCTACCCTCTTGTGTTACAGGGGATGGGGAAACCAAAGCTACAAGGAGAAGGGCACCTTATTCAGGGTTAATGGCTAAAGATAAGTCCTGATATTTTCCACCAGCCCCCATCAGATCTGCTCCCAATTAAATTGATTTTACTTACTAGTAAAGGGTTGAAATGTCCATTCACTTATTCTGGATTCGGTGAAAGTCTCTAGTCGATACTACAGAGGGGGGAAAAACCAGCATGTTCACACTTATGCCCTTTGGGAAGACAGCATTATACAAAATGAGGAAGCCTCCCACCTGCTGAGCCTCAGAGGGAAAATCGAAAGGCCCCACTCCCAGCACCGTAGGCTGGCAAGTTGGCAAAAACGATGTCTGCTCCAGATACCCCAGACACCTGCAGGGAGATCCGTCAGCCCAGGAAGTCTCTCCTGACCAGCTCACAACTGGGGTGGTGTCAGACCCCGATTTCTTTATATCCAGAACATTATACAAGGCAAGCTATGGGGCAGCGACTGCCCTTTGACAGATGGAGGCTGATGGGTGTCTGCTTGGATAAGATCAAGAAGGAGGCTCCTCCTTTGACACTGGAGGAAACAGAGGCTAGAGAGGCTGGCTGACTTGCCCAAGGTCACACAGCTCCACAGGAGCCTCTGCCCCCAGCCTCCTGTTCTAACCATTCCCTGCGAGGCCAGTGTGTTTTCTGTGTGACTGTATGCCCACCAGAGGATGGCCTTGCTGGTGACACTATAAAGTGTGAACTTATAATGTGTCCCATGGCCCTGTCGCTCCAGACTTTGTGGTCTCAGAACCAGACACTGGATTTCCCTGGAGCTTCAGGCCCAAGGGTAATGAAGAAATGATTCCTTGGCACAGGTGTGACTTGGGGGATCAAGAGGAGTCGACGGAGCCTTCTCGGCCCACCCTTCCTGGAAGCGGGTTAGTCATGTGTTTAAGGACATGGACTTTGGAGCCAGCAAACCTGAGTCAGAGTCCTAGCTCTGTCACTTTGGGCTGTACGTTTGGGGCGAGTAACTTCACCTCTCTAAACTTCCGGTGCCTCCCCTGGAACTGGTGACCGTCCTATCTCCCGTGTGGGGTAGCTACTGAGGACTTCCTAAAACATATGTGTGATGTGCTGCCCACGACACCTAGCACATTTGAGCTTTTCAGGGAACCACAGACCAGAGAGGCGGCAAAAAGGGCTTTTGGATCACCCCTCTTCATATGCACCACCCCCCAAGGCTCCTTTCTCCATTTGACATCACACAAGCCACTTCTCCCTCCCCCAGACCTAACGTCTGAGACGCCCCCAGGTGCCCACCAGGCCCAGGCCCCCTTACCCTGCAGAGAGTCTGCTGCTTGAGCTCCTGGATGATGAGGTCACCGGCGGCTGCGCTGCCGTAGCAGCATTTGGAGCTCACAAAGCTGAGGAGGGCTTCCCGAGCCACTTCCTCTGTCACCATGGGGACTCTGCTGGGGACAGAGTACAGAAGGACAGTCTCTGGAAAGGGCCCCCAGGCTCCTCTGGGCCAGCCAGCTCCCACCTGATGCAGATGGAAACTGAGGCCAGGAGAAAGGGAAGGGCCTGGCCGCAGCCCACCACAGCAGGAAAGCACGCAGGGCTCCATCTGGGGCAGCCATCCCAGGTGTGGGGGGCTATGTGAACAGACCCCCAGCGGGAACATAGTTCTTTCTAGAGGAGAGCAAAACTGCTTTAGCTGAGTGCAGGGCTCACGAGAAGGGCTGAGAGAATCTCAGAACTCAAACACACAAACATACAAATTTAAAGATGAGTTTGCCACTTTATAGACAAGGAAAACTGAGGCCTGCAGAAGATACCCCACAGCTAGGAGGAGGCAAAGATAGGCTAGATCTTGGAGACCTTGACCTCAGCTAGAGCAGCTGTGAGCAATATTCATGGGAAGACCCCGGCCAGGAGCTCTCTAACTGCGGTGCCCACAGAGACCACCGTGAGCCTGCTGGGCCACAGCGGCAGTGGGTGTGAAGGCACACAACCAACGGCCCCTTCCCTGACCTCTCTAGTTGCCTCCCCTCCTCCTAGAAAACCCTTCCCTGAGGCCCAGCTGCCATGTTCTCTCCTAGAGAAGCCCTCCTCTGCCAACACTTCCAAGTAGTGGAGTCCTCTCCTCCTTCCTCCTCCCTCCACCTTCACTGTTTTCTCCACACCAGCCTGACTCCAGACAGTAAGTCCCTCTCGTACACAAGGATGTCTCCAGCACCCCTGGCCTGGTCAGCACTTGGGGGTGGGGGGAAACCTGAGCACATGCAGGAGGTGTCGGGCCCAGGATGGCCAAGAGGGCTCCATGGAGGAAGTGGGGTCTGCCCTGGGCACAGAAGGTGGGCAGCCAGGGAGGAGAAGGGGAGGCGCTCCAGGCAGCGGTGGGGCCAGGAGCATCCAGGAGACTCCATAAAGGCAGGAAGGACACAGCCACCCAGCCAAGAGGCGGGACCCAGAAAGTGGGGCTCCACCTTCTCTCTGCACAAAGCTGGCTGGAAAGCCAGAGCTCTGTCCAGAATCCTAGGTCCGGGGATCAGCAAACTTCTTCTGTAAAGGACTAAGAGAGTAAACATTTTCGGTTTCATGGGCCAAACGGTCTCTTCCTCAATCACTCCCTTCTGCTGGTGTAATACAAAAATAGCCCGAGAGAGTAAGCAAGCAAATGAGCATGGCTCTGTTCTGATAAAACTTGATTTACAAGAATAGGCAGTGGGTTGGATGAGACCCAGGGGTGCAGTCTATAACCCCTGGTCCACACTCTGGTTTCAACCCCAGCCTGATAGCCAAACAGCCTGGGGAGCTTGGTAAAATGCACATTCCCAGCCTCTGTCCCTGGAGAGTCTGATCCAGCAGGCCTGGGATCCTGAGGCACTGGCAGGGTTGAGATCCGTGGACCCAAAAACTCCCAAGAAGGGCTCTTGGGGTGGTGGCAGTGGAGGGGGGAGGGGGCAAGGGCGACATTCTCTGTGATGGTACCAGCTCACCTGTGTTCCATGAATGAGGACCAGCCCCTTTGTTCCAGGGGTCGCTCAGGAGCCTCCAAAGGTGGAAAGAATATCTGCTGTCCTTGGGGAGAGGAGAGGGGTCAGGGACTCAACACCCTAGCTCAAAGGCACAGGTGTTTGTGGGGTGAGAGAAGGAAAGACTGGCTGAATGTGAGGCTGAATGACACAAAGGGAAAGAATACCATATGCTAATGCATCTAATGCAAGAAGAATGATTCTCAAACCAGCATGATTCCAGTCTTAAATGGACATGACTATGGTCATGGAATGTTCATGGACACCAGGCTGATGGCCTCTGTGCTCCCATTCCTTCCCAATGGGAATAAGAGGCTTCCTAGGGCCCCCCAGGGGAGAGGTGAGCTATCCCAGGACTGGCCTGGTCCAGAGACATCTCCCCAATCGGCATGAGCCCCAGCCAAGAGGCTGCAGGAGCCAAGACCTCACAGACTTACCACCTCCTTGAAGAAGCCAGTCATAGCTGGGCAATCTCTCCAGGAGCTCAGCTGGGGGCGCCAGAGGACTCTCGGCCTCGAAGCTGAGGTCCACCACACCTGTGGAAGGAAGGCAATCCTGAGTCTCCGGGAGGGAGGGGCTGGCAACCGCGGTGATGTCACTGGAAGCTGATGAGTAAGGCTGGGTGTGTTATTAAAGAGACTCACAGATTCACTAAGCCAGTCTCACTCGGGTACCCATGGGACACGGGACACATCTTCAGGCACATAGGGATCAGGTGGGGTGTGATAGGAGCGGCATGAATAACCCTGATGAGAAAAACCTGCAGAAGGGCAGCTCCTGCTAGCTGGGTCCCTACTCTGGGCCAGCCACGGCGACAGGTGCTTTAGAAACAGGATCGTATTCCATGACCCCAGGGGACAGATACTGAATCGGTGATGCTCACAATTCTTGGGTGCTTTTCTCATCAAGACGTTTCCATGTCTCCTCGCCTTGGATCCAGACAGGCTTAAGACTGCGACAAGCAAGGGAACACAGTAGAAGGAAGCAATGAAGAGACCACAGCTTCTACTTCTTGCCTCTTGGAGCATGCCCTCTTGAGCCCTGAGCCGCCGTGTAAGACATCAGGCTGCCTTACTGGGGAGACCACATGGAGACCCTAAAACCACAGGGCTCTGCTGGGTTTCCAGCCACTCCACCATCCTGCCGAGCCACCAGGCACATGAGCAAAGCCATCGAGGCCCCACCAATCCAGGCCAACTGCCCGCTGAGTACCCCTGAGTGACCCTGTCACAGACTGCGTTTCCATGGCCCCCCACATCCATATGTTGAAGCCCTGCCCCCCTCATGGTATCACAAGCTGGGGCCTCTGGGAGGCGATTAGGTTTAGATGAGGTCGTGAGGAAAGAGCCCCCTGGTAGGATTAGTGCCCTGGCAGGAAAAGAGACTAGGGCTCTTTCTTTCTCTGCCCTGTGGGTATATGATGAGAAGGCGGCTGGCTGCAAGCCAGAAGCAGGCTCTCACGGCCCCAGGTCTACCGGTGCCTTGATCTTGGGATTCCCAGCTTTGAGAACCATGAAAAATAAATGTTTGCTTTTAAGCCAGACAGCCCATGGTATTTTGTTGCCTCAACCCACACTGACTAAGACAGACCCTAATGGATTATACAAGCAGAAGAATCACCCAACGGAGTCCAGCCCAAATTTCTGACCCACAAAACCATGAACTATACTAAAGTAGGGGCTGTCTTAAGGCACTGAGAGGTGGAGTGTTTTTTATGCAGTTTCCCTTAAGAGGAACTCTGCTCTGGGACTCCCCACAAACCTGAACAAGACTTTCTTGGAGCTACACTGCGATCTGAGGCTCCCTGTTTCCTGCTGTCCTCTCACAAGTGTCCCCCCTGCAGTGTGGTCCTGCAGGCAGTTCCTGCTCCTCTCTTCCCTTCCCACGTGTTTCCAAGGGGCCTCTGGCACATCTAATGCCATCTGGGTAACCGCTTATGGGATGGCCCAAACTGACACTTGTCGCCGCATTCTCGTAATGGGGGGATGGGGCTCAGAGAGGCTGTGGCTCATCCAAGATCACAAGGCCTGTAGCGATGGAGCTGGCTTCAAAGACCACGTTTTTCCCAAGTTCTTTTCATGAGGCAGCCCTTGCTGCCTCATGAAAACCCAAATCACTCGCTATTTGCCTGGTGCTAAAACCACATCTGCTACACCTGAAACTAAGAGAACACTGCATGTTAATCACACTTAAATTTTTTTATTTAAATTTAAGTTTTAAAAAATCCTCAACTTGATCTTCCAGGCTGTGACAGAGATACCCATAGCACTGAGACTCCAAGGAAGAAAGCACAAAATAAGAGTTGGCTCCTAGAAATGCTGGACAACTCATAAAACATCTCTCCACACCTGCTGCTACACCCCACCCCCACCTGGAGATACAGAAGGCAGGACTTCTAACTTCACTCGACATGACAAGTCTGAGGCTCAGAGAGGTCACTCCAGTAGTCTAGGATGCACAGCAGTGAAGTGAGAGCAGGCTAGAGGGTCCCAGCACAACAGGCCACCCCGTCAAACCCATTCCCTGCGGCCCCCGTGCTGAGAGACAAGAACCCCTAAGCTCTAACTTTCCAGTGGCCAACTGGATTACAGGAAGTTGACTTTAAAGGGTAAGCTGATAACGGACAGGGGAAAGTAATTCTATCTGCAGGAAGTCACTGAACACACTCTGGTCAATAGCTGACCCATCTCATCCCCTAGATCCCTCCTTTTTTCCCCCCCAGCTCTTTAAAGCCTAGAGCTCTTTCCCTCTACAAAAGTAAAAATAATATACCCTGTCCTTTCAAGGTTAATAAAAACAAAGGCCAGAAGCAGCAGCAATTCCTGTTCTAATTTGGATCAGCTGAGGCTATCGGCAAGTGGGATGGCCGGTGGTGAGGACTGTTGACAGCTTCGGCCAAGCACGGTGGAGGGAGCAGGGGGTGTCATGAAGACAAATGAACCCTCTCATTCTTCCACTCCCCCCAAATTAGAATTGTCTCAGTCCCCTGACAATGAGGAATGCATACGCCTCTCTACCGGTTCTCCTCGCAGGAAATTTATAAAGGAAGCTGAAACAGAAGATGTGTGTAGCTGTAGAGAGCTTTTCTTAGCAGGAAGGCTGATCTTTGTAAACAAATGATTCAGTGGGAAACAGATGAGAGACCTGGGGTAGAGATGGGTGTGATGCAAAGGGAGGTCAGCCCAAAGCTTCACATTGGGGCCTGCCGGCGGCGGGGTACTGAAACCCCCAAAGTGGTAACTCCCGGGGAATTATCATTCATACCTTGGTTCTGAACATTGCTCCCGATAAATGGATTAGCATGTTCAGCTATTTTAGCCAACAGGATCGGCAAACCTTTCCTACAAATAGCCAGGTAGTAAATACTGTTGATTTTGTGGGTTCTATGGTCTGTTTCAACTATGCAACTCAGCTGAAAGCAGCCACAGAGAAGGCACGACCACATAAGCATGGCTTTGTGCTAATAAAACTTGACAAAAACAGGCAGTGGGTCAGACTTGGCACTGGGGCCGTATTCTGCTCACCCTGCCCTAGGCACTCATGGGTAGGTTTGAGGGAGAGTCATAAAGTGGGACGCTGGAATTTGAACCTTTCTGGGACCAAGGCCCGTGCACGTCATTGTAGTTCCATGAGTCTGGTTATCAGAATTCAGGATAAAGTTCAGGGTTGGATTGTAACCAAGCCAATTCCGGTGTCAGAATTCCTGAGGCATGGTGATTAGGAACCTGGGCTCTGATACGTTTGAGTCATGGACTGCATGATACCCTGCGAGCCACACTTCCTTGCAGAACTAACCCCCAGCCCCCCAGCTGTGAAACAGAGCAGATGATATTAGTGCCCATCTAATAAGACAATGTGCACACAGCTCACAGCCCCAAGCCTGGCATTCAAGAAATGTTCAGTCAATGTCTTGGACCTGAGGAGGGAGGGTCTTCCTCTTTCTTTGTGCTCCTTGAAGCCAGAGGTGAAAATGTCAAGCAAAGAAAGAAAGGCAAGACCTTCACAGCCCTCTCCCCGGGTAAGGCCCTCGCCCAGCCGGAGGTCTTGGGTCTGCTGGGGCATCCAGACTCTCTGCTGCTGAAGAGAGAGAAATGCCACAGGGCTGCGACGTCTGGCTGGAAACGAAACAAAGAGGCAGGAAGAGGGAAGAATAAGAGGTGGGAAACCCAGAGCCCCATCCATCAACCAGGAGCCACCCTGACCTCTTGTAATTCGTCAGAACTAAATTTATCTCACCATTATGTTATGGACAAAAAGAAAGGGCTCCAGGCTGACCTACAGGCAGCTGCGTCATTTCCTGTCCCGATCTCAGCGGGCACAACAGGAATGTGGACATCACGGGTCACTGTGTGACGCCCAGTGTGGGGCACTCCACAGGGGACCCTCAGCTGCATCACTGTTTCCACGGGGTTGGGGCTGAGTTGCTGCTGGGCCACCCCACCCTAACACATGCATTGTGTCCCGTGCCTCACAAAGG
Organism: Spilogale gracilis; assembly: GCA_004023965.1. Lineage (NCBI taxonomy): Eukaryota > Metazoa > Chordata > Mammalia > Carnivora > Mephitidae > Spilogale > Spilogale gracilis. The sequence continues at coordinate 70,120 of PITA01005783.1, read as the reverse complement.
GATAGGGCGGGTGTGATCTTCTTCTGCCTTTAATGACAACCACTGTTTTCTGTGTTCCCGCTTGGTAGAAGCACAAGAAGAGACTCAGAGGTGGGGTCTGGGGCAACAAGCTCACACACTCACAGCAGAACCAGAAAGAGTACTTAAGATCCAGATTCTGGGGCGCCTGGGTGGCTCAGTCGGTTAAGCATCTGCCTTCGGCTCAGGTCATGACCCCAGAGTCCCAGGATCGAGCCCCACATTGAGCTCCCTGCTCAACGGGGAGTCTGCTTCTCTCTCTCCCACTCCTCCTGCTCATGCTCTCTCTCTTTCTCTCTCTCTCTCCCCCAAATAAATAAAATCTTTAAAAGAAATCTCAGAATCCTAACTCAAACTCTAAGCCTTCCCACTTCGCTTAAGGCCCTATGCTCCATGCAAATGGCATCAAGTGGTTGCTGAGCAAGCTTTGCAAAACATCTCAAAGGTAGTTCTCATCAGCTACGAGCAATTTCTCTTTTGTGTAGAAAGGAATTTTTCTTGTAGACCAATCTATAATTAATGGATAATCTCTTTAACTTCCTCTTTCTAAAATGCTGTTCCCTTTATTTTCAAGGATAAAAGGAATCTACATCTTCTGCCTCTGATTCCAGTGCTAATCATCCTAAAAGCACTAAAATCAGGCCACCTATCCGCTCAGATGGCTCCCCACTGCCATCTTGCTTTTGTTTGTTTCCTCCCTTGTCTCCTCCAACAGGCATAAGAGGTGAGAGCCACTTTCAGACAGAGAACCTTCCCACATACAGTCAGCGCACATAAATGCCTCGCGGTTTGAATGACGTTAAAGATCGTACAAGAGAGACGTAAAATAGAATGGGGCTGGCCGGGAGCAAAGAGGAGAGGGAAGTGGGGAATTGTTGAATGGGATTAGAGATGAAAGGATTCTGGAGATGGTGGGAGTGACAGTTTCACAACAATGGGAATGTACTTAATATCGCCAAACAGCACAATTAAAAATGGTTACGATGGTGAATTTCATGTTACATGTATTTACCATAATTTAAAGTAATAAAAACAGGAGAGTCAGGTGATCACAAGAGAAAGAAAAGAGTCTTGCTTGCCAAGAAGAGCAAATAATTGGCTAAGTTATTTAAGAGCCTTCATAGCAAGACCAGAAATGCTGACCAGGCCATCCCATCTTTTAAACACTGCCCTGGCTCACTACAGTCTAAAGCTACTTTTTATTTTTATTTTATTTATTTTATTTTATTTTATTTTATTTATATTTTATTTATATTTTATTTTATTTATTTTATTTTATTATTTTAGAGAGAGAGCGCGCGCGCACAAGCAGGGGAAAGCAGCAAAAGGAGAGGGAAAAACAGACTTCCTGCTGAGCAGGGAGCCTGATACAGGACTCAATCCCAGGACCCCAGGATCATGACCCAAGCAGAAAGCAGACGCCCAGCTGACTGAGCCATGTAGGTGCCCAGCATAGTCCCTAGCTAACATCCAAGCTCCGACCCCTAGCAGAGAAGGCCCTATATTACCTGTGGGGTCTCCTCCCCTGCTGAGGAGAAACCTCCCCACACTGCCCAGGACAGGGTGAGAGAAGGGAAAGCAGTCCCTGTGGCCGGGGAGGGGCAGGGACAAAGAACAGAGCAGAAAGCAGGGAGGAGAGAGAAAAGCCTGCTTGGGACTTGTGGGGAGAGAGACGTGTGGGAGCTTTCAGGTGGGGGCCAAGGAGAACATATTTGGGAGATCAAATAGGAGGCCCACTGCGGGAGTGAGAACAGCCTCAAGAGAAATGGGGAGAAGGCCAGGACAGAGTTGTCCTTGGAGTTCTTCAGGTCCCTCTGGCATGCCAAGAGAGAACCTGGCAAATGTTACAACAAATTCTCAATGAGTTGGGATGTGGAAGTCCTGCTTTGTAGCAAGTGTCACCATGCCAAGACAGGGCCCTGGGGGTGGGGAGTGGGATGTGTAAGGGCTGGCTTGTCACTTTGGGACACTGATGTTGGCCTTCACCCTGACACGTGCATCGTGCCATTTCTCCCAGGCCTTGTTCCAGCTGTTCCTGCCCAAGACACATCCCCTCACCTCCTTCAACCTGACTCAGCCCAGGCCTGACCTCCTACAAAGCCTGCCTGGGTGTGCTTCCCCCTCCCTGTGCCCTTCCATACTCTGTTCCACTCTCTGTCATTGCTTTTGCCCAACAGCTTCCTAACCAGCTGGGATCTCTCTCCCACACAATGCTTTGAACATCTGGAAGGTAGACTAAGTATGTTCATCTTTATTACCACAGCCATAAGCACAGTGCCAAATAGCTAGCCTGCTGTATAGTCTGGAGGCTAAGTCACCTTATTTTTTAGGACCCTGGTCTTCTTTCCCTACAACAGGGCTCAGGGAATATAGTCACTGGGAAGAGTACTCGGGAAAACAGAGAGAAAGGGACATTCTATCTTTCCATTAAGAGTTTCCCCAAGGGGCACCTGGGTGGCTCAGTCATTAGATATCTGCCTTCGGCTCAGGTCCTGATCCCGGAGTCTTAGGATCGGGCCCCACATCAGGCTCCCTGCTTGGTGGGAAGCCCGCTTCTCCCTCTCTCACTCCCCCTGCTTGTGTTCCCTCTCTAGCTGTGTTTCTCTGTGTCAAATAAATAAATAAAATCTCTCTCTAAAAAAAAAAAAAGAGTTTCCCCAAGAGGTCAGAGCCAAGCTGGCGAGAAGGGCCTGTGCTCCTGGTGCCCATGCCTCCCTCCTAAGGCATGTGTGACACACAAGGGCCCCAAGGTCACTAGGGCTCTTAGAAACTGGGTCCCTGCCACGAAGTCCAGCATCTTTCCCACCAAGTTACCCTGAAAACTTCATCCAGTTTCTCATCTCCAACCCAGAGCTGGGCTGGGGGGAACACTAAAGAATAAGTCTTTGGGTCAAAGCTGGCCAGTGTACCAAGGGAAGAGTCCCATCCCTCAGCACTGGGTCACTGATGGTGACAGTGCTGTGGCTTCAGATCCTTGCTCCCCCTCCCCAGCTATCAGCACCCAGGAGTAAGGAGTTGCCACCTAGATCCCATTGTCCAGAATCACAGCAGCCCTCTCCTCAAATTATGGGGGTGAGGCTCATCTGATTTGAAGAGGCTCTCTTGCACATTATTTCTGGGAGGGGGTTCAGTCTATACTAAAATAAGTTGTATTACAAGGGATATCGTTTTTAGAATAAGGGAGGGGATTTTTCTTATTCATCTCTGGATGAGGACATCTCCCTCTAAGAGAAGAGTGACTGAAACCACAGTACATCTGGACCATTGGGAAAACAGGACCTACTCATGCTAGAAAAGAAAAAACCTCTGAAGGCTTCTTATTTTAAACAGGGAACAGACATGTTCTGGGTAGGCTTGGGAGGTTAGAATCAAGACCAAAAAGTAGAAGTGCCAGGGAAAGAGAGCTCAACTGAACATAGTAAAGAATTCCTGACTTGCCTCAGCTATGGAAGGGGGAACAGCCCATCACCCATGGCAGCAGATCCTGCCATGAACGGAATGCTGTCAGAGTTAAGACTGAGCTAAGAGACCTTCATGCTGACTCCCACGTGGACACCACATTCCAGAATGTCTCTGTCCATGCCTACTTTCAGTCTCGCATTGTGTCACTGGGAGAAGATTTTTTTTTAAAATATTTTATTTATTTGACAGAGAGAAACACAGCCAGAGAGGGAACACAAGCAGGGGGAGTAAAAGAGGTAGAAGCAGGCTTCCTGCCGAGCAGGGAGCCCGATGTGGGACTCGATCCCGGGTCTCCGGGATTATGACCTGAGCCGAAGGCGGTCGCTTAACCAACTGAGCCACCCAGGTGCCCCCACGGAGAAGATATTTTGTCTCTGAAGCTGCCCACGTTCAAGACTCGAAAATGGAGGGGACCGCATTTTCGTTCCTGGGGAGGGTAACTCAGCTGGGAAAAGTGGGCAGCCATCTCTCGCCTAAGGAGGGACATTTCAATTATGTAAGTCACATAGCAGGCTCCCTTTCCAAAACCTGGACAAATACTGACCTAGTTTCAGAGTTTATTATCCTGGTTTCCAAGACCTTTTCCGGGCAATCCCGTCCCTTGGGGTAGACCCCACGGTTTGATTATGTTGGAAGCCAGCACGTAGGGTGACCCTGTGACAGGATCAGCATCTTTAGAATTTTAAGGGAACTAAAGAGTTAAGCTTTCTCTCACCTGGCTTCCCAAAAGGCACGTGCCACACAGAAACCTCGAAGGTGATATTGTCAGTAACAGCAGTTTAATTTTCAGGCTCTGGGAGACAGAATCTGATCATTTTCTAGAATTCACATTTATTCCATGCCTACTTGAATCTGAGTGATGCTGTAGGCACTTCACATCCAATTCATCTTTTACCAATTACTCCAGATGACATATATTTTTATTGTGGGAAATGTAGCTCAGAGAAGTTAAGTGACTTGCGTGAAGTCAGCCAAGAATTAGGAGGCAGAGCTTAGACCTGAATCCAGATCCGACCCTAGCCCATTGCTACCAAGAAACTCCTGTTGTAAACTGCAAGACTGCTAATGAGCAGTGTTTCGAAGAGGCAAAATTGCATTTCATTATTAGTAGAAGCTTATAAAATTATGACTACTCGATTTCCAATATATCAGAGATTGGATTAGGCCCAGCTCAAACACATGATAAAGTATCTCTGTATAGTCTCCCAATTCAATATGAAAAAGGATTCCAGCAAAATTTTAAATTCATTGCTGAGATTTGAATGGGTTCACTTCTTATCCTACTTCAGCTCTGAAACTTAAAGCTTTCAGACACCTACATTAAAGACAATAGTGCTGGACCTGCACAGGACCCTCAAAGGCCCCAAGTTTGGGAACTATGAAAATGTACTAGTATCATAAAGCCTCGCCAGGATTCAAATAGAAGCTGAGGACCACCTCTCCCCCCCAAAAAACTACATTCATACAACATTTTGCCCTTACCATCATGGTTTTCAAATTAGGAACTCCTGACATGTCTCCTTTTATAGATGGGGAAACTGAGGCTCAGAGTCGTTAAATGACCTGCCCAAGATCACACAGCCAATTCACAGCAGAGTCAGGACCCGAACCCTAGCCTCCCAGTCCCCTATCTGATACTGTACCACACTGCCCCTTCCAAATTCAGGATCAAACATTTTTTTTTAAACATGGCACATTTCTTCCTAAAATGCCATTTCTGTCTTCATCTCTTTAAATAGTCCTTAGATTCCACTGTATTTCTCTCCTAGGAATGATAGCATTGGGGTCACCAGGACTTTGTTTCTCAAGGAATAATGAACACACACCTCTTTGCAAGAGAAAGATCATGAGTAAAGACCTTCCAGGAATGTCTTTCAAATTAACCTCCTTCAGAACTGAGCCCAAGTGTGGTATTCAGGCTTACATGTGGTTGGGGCGAGAGGGGGTGGGGAAAGGTCAGCCAGACAAAGAAAGACCAAAGGATACAAGACTGAGACGGTGTTAAGGTGGAAATGGCAGAGAGTTCTCATCTTTCTTGTTACCATCCTCCTCCACTGCCCAGAGGCACATACTGGAAGCTGACCAGCAGGCTGCAATTGGGCTTTCCACATGAAAGGAAGGAAGGAAGGAAGGAAGGATGCTCTCAGCAACACAGATCCAGAACCCAAGACAACACAGAGGCCACAGGGAAGATTTCAGTCAGTGCTGGTCACAGAAGTGGGGGCCCCAGGTCCCCCCAGCTGTACTTACTGTCATCTTCACTCAGATCCCTGTCCATGGTGCAGATGTCCAGCCAAGGATGTGTCTGACCTCTCCGTGGGCTCTGGCCGCCAGATCTGAGGGACCACCCTCCGCCCCTCCCAGAACGCCAGGCCCATTGTTACCCGATTTGAATAAAACAGAGGGAAACATCCCGGGAAGCACAATGTCCATCACAGCGGCTTCCGTGGACCCAATCTACAGGGATCCTTGGAGCTCCTATTCACAAGAACTTCTACTTGTCAGGCTCTGATGGGGTGCTTCTCGTTACCTGTGTCCTCATACAAGCCTGTGAGATGGGCCCTTTTACAGTACGCATTTTTCGGAGCCTGGTTTCATGCCCTCATTGATCTGACTCTCGAGTCACAGCTCCTGACCACTGTACTCACTCGCTCATCTGTCGGGGGCAGGCTTCTAAGAGTTGTGGGGGCCGGCGGAGGGGATCCAGAGAAATGTAATAACACAGAGGTTACCTCCCCTGGGGGAGAGATGATATGGGTGGGGTCTCTCAAATCTTGAGCATCAACCTTCTCTTCTCACTGGGGAAGCAATGAGGCTGGGATCATGAGGCGATGCTCCAAAGCCATGCAGCACATGGTGGGCAGAGCCAGCTCCCAGCCCAGGATCGTGTGGCCCCTGCTCCCACCATGCCAGCATAGCCCCCTGCAAAGCAGCTGTGGGTTTTTCAAAGCCTTTTCCTGAGCCTTTTGCATTGGAGTTTGAAACTCCTTCAGCCCAATGCTTGGAGGATCACTCCTTCCTTCTGGATGCGTCTTAACAATGACCCCCTAGACCTGGTTCTCCTGGTGGTGGGAGCAGACAGCTGTGAGCTAGAGCCACCTGCCTCGCATCCTTGGCAATGACCCCTCCCATCTCTGGCCAGGACAGCCTTCTTCCATAGGGCAAAGCAAGGACCCCACACCCGGGCTTGCCCAGTCCAGCACTGGCCATGGGGCTGTCCCATGATTCTCCTCAGTGAGGACTGGCTCACTCACCCAGGGAAGTATGATGACGGACGTCAGCAGCCTCTCTTGGATGGATGGCCACGATACACACAGAGAGGGTCTCAAGGCACCCCATAAAGTGTCTTTCATCTCCTGCACTGCTTTCACCCTCATTCACTGCCGACCCTCAAGAGAATGCTAGTAGCAATAATAAAAATGAAAAATCAGTACCAATAATTTGGCAAACGCTTCTTAAATATAGGCAGATGACTCGATGCCAACAAATAGATTTTTATGGTTGATGGGAGCACTGGATTTCTTAAATCTGAGAGTTATGTAAGTTTCATTACTGCATGTTCATAAGAAAGACCCAATCCTGAGGAATAAATATGGTCTTTCTTTTAATGGAACTGTGTGTGCCCTACTAGTTATAGTCTTTTCATACTTTTATACATTAAGCAATGTTTAAGCCATTGTAGAACTCTCTCCATGGTAACAAAATTACTGTGAATGTGTGTGCCTGGGTGTGTGTATCTTACTCCAAACATAATGTATGTGTGTCTGTGTCTGAATGTGTGTGTGTATTTGAGCCTAAGTATGACAGATAGATAGACGATAGATAGATAGATACATATAGATAGATGATATAGATAGATAGATAGATAGATAGATAGATAGATAGATATAGATAGACAGATAGATATAGGCAGACAGATAGGCAGATAGATTCATACTACCTATGATAACTAAAACAATATACCACTATCATACCTCAAGTACTCGTTAAGCTACAATATATGCTTACCTAAAACCCTCCTCAGCATTTGAAAGAAACAACCATAGGAAATTATTTAAATGGCAAACTGAAGGAAAAGAATGTTAAACAGAATATGAAATAAACCAGAAATCTGGAGCCTGCTCGAAGCAGATAACCTGAGTGGTATGTTAAGAACCAGGAGGCACAGATCAGAGGGGGTGAGAGCCCTTGCTGCACACAAGTTAGATCTCACAGCAGTAGATTAACAAACAACTGTTAAAATACGTGGCAGAGGAATAAACAAACTGCTAGAACTTTCTCATCTTGTTTAGGCATCAAGACAGGAAAACCATCTGTAATGGAGTGCTGGCATGACCACCGGCCAGGAACATACCCGTCGCCACCTAGGATTCATGGTGGCAGCAGGGACGAGCATCATTCGTTTGAGGACTCAGGCCAGCACCAAGCTAACACTGGCCCCCACCTCCCATGAGTACCAAAGGCACTTTGGGTGGGAGAAGAGAGGCATCAAGCAGGCTTCTTTGATTCATGGTATCGTTGCTGCTGCTGTCAGGAAGTGAGTTCCTTAGAGCTCTTCTTCCTGAACTGGTCCTTAGCGGTCCGGGGATATGATCGATCACTCCCTGCTCTGCCCGTGGTTAAGTACTCATGAAACTTCTGCTGAGCGAACACCGCTGTCCTAGAACAGACTCTACTCTTCGACTTCTGACTGTGAACCTGTTTGTTTTTGGAAATAAAGTCTATGTAACGTACTGGTTGGTCTCAAGGGCCTGTGGGTATGTCGTGGCTGCAGGAAACACCGCAGGGTGTTGAAAGCCTTTCGAAGGAAGTCAAGAAATCACAGTGAATGACTGCAGTTGTCTATGATGGTAAGAGAAATGAATGCCTACAGGAAGGGCTCAGCAAATGCTTTCGGGTATTTAAACAGCTCTCATGGG